>MDKH01173254.1:0-58193 GCA_005239495.1 Nicotiana undulata
TCAGGCATCCTCACAATCACTCTGTATCAGCCCATCAGGCAATAATCATCACTCAGTATCAGCTATGCGGGCAATATCACTCATTAGGTACCTGCGCTCACTGGGGGTGTGTATAGACTCCGGAGGGGCTCCTACAACCCAAGCGCTATAACAACATAGGCATGAAAGCCTCTCACAATATAGGCCTGAAAGCCTCTCACAATATAGGCCTGAAAGCCTCTCACAATATAGGCTTGAAAGCCTCCCTCATCTCACAATATAGGTATGAAAGCCTCTCACAATATAGGCCTGAAAGCCTCTCACAATATAGGCCTGAAAGCCTCACTCAGTCAGACACTCTCGATTTGCCCTTAGGCCATAACATACCGGGTTCTCGACCCAAAACAATGTTTCATTTTTCAATAAATAGTATCAAAATACTCCGAGTGTCAAAATAAATTATCAGAAAAAGACTGAGTGTAAAATCATAACATATCAGTGAGGAAAATATAGTAAACACAACCCCCAAGGGGAAAACAAATCGGCACTAGGCCCCAAACACAACTTACAACCCAAATCATATCAAGTATATATAGTACTATTGGAAATAAACTTTAAAAAGCCGTTTTGCAACTCAATAGTTGCCTAAGTAAGGAATATATCTCCAGAGTTTCAACCTTTGCATTTAAAAACCCGTGAAATGGTGCATAGTCCGGGGTTTCATAGCCTCAAGACAAGATTTAAAGACATTACTTACCTCAAACTAGCCCGAAACTACTTCGCAATGCGTTTTCCTTTTGAATCAACTTCCGGATGCTCCAAATCTACCAAGTTCAGATTTTTATCATCAAATTATGCTCAAGGAATAAATTCCAATTGAAAAACATCGAATTAAGCTCAAAAATCCGAATTCGGTCAAAACCCGAACCTCAGGCCCGCGTCTCGGAACTCAGAAATCTTTATGCCAAAATGTTCTTCTTCATCTCACGAGCCCGTACATATAAAGAACACCAAAATCGAAGTTCGTTTGACCCTTCAAATCGACCTCTAAAGGTCTCATAATCTCAAGCCCTAAACCCACCTTTTTCTACTGATTTCCATAAATTTAATACTGAGATTGTGTTCTATAATCACCCATAAACGAGTTTTAAGGTCCAAAATACTTACCTCTACGAATGCCACTGAATTCCCTCTTCAAAAATTGCCTCAAGAACTCTTTGTTCGTACGAAAATGGTGTAAAAAGGGTTTAGGTCGCGGAAGAGTTTATTTAATAACTGCCCAGATGTTTGACCTCCGCGACCGCGGTCAACGCCTCGCTATCGCACAGCTATGCCCCTTTTGACCTCCGCGATCGCGGTCATCACTCCGCGATCGCACAGCTCTGCCCCTTTTGACCTCCGCGATCGCGGTCATCACTCCGCGATCGCACATCTCTGCTGCCCCTCTACTCCGCGATCGCATACCAGCGTTCGCGATCGCACAGAGAAAAATGTGCCTGCCCAAAATAACTCACCGCGATCGCATTAATTCCCCTGCGATCGCAATGAAGTAAATTGCTGCTTTGCAAAACCAGAAAACCAACAATGTTTTTAAGTCCAATTGAGTCCGTTAATCACCCAAAATAAATCACGAGCCCCTCGGAACCCCAACAAACTATATCAACACATCACATATGATCATTCAAACTTAGGTGCACTCTCAAAACACTAAAACTAACATCTAAACACCAAAATCACACCAGATTCAAGCCTAAGAATTTTGAAATTTTCTAAAATCCACCAACGATGCCGAAACTACCCAAAACAACTCTGATTGACCTAAAATTTTGCAGACATATCCAAAATAACATTACCAACCTGTTCCAACTATCAGAATTCCATTCCGACCCCGATAGCCTATTTTCCACTACCAACCGAAAATCGCCAAAAACTTTCGTCAATTCAAGCCTAATTCTACACCGGGCATCACAAAAATATTCCGGACACACTCCTAAGTCCCAAATCACCTAACGAAGTTGTTCGAGTTAAAAAATTTGCATTTTGAGGTCTTTTACCAATAAGTCAACTCTCCATAGACTTTTCCAACTTCAATGCTATTTTTAAAGACTAAGTGACTGAATTCTCATTTTAACCATTCGGATTTCAAGCCTATCAACTCTAACACATCAATAACAGAATAACCAACCTATGACAAGACAATAACAATAATTATATTGCAGGTTCTACGTAACGACGGACCGGGTCGTTACATTCTCCCTCTCTTAAACAAACGTTCATCCTCGAACGTGCCTAGAGTTGTTCCAAACACCACTAAAATTGCCATGTAACCTATCATGCACATATTCGGAGGTGATTCCACTTCACCTTACCCCATATAGGTCTAATAGCCCAACAAAGTTGAAATTTCGAAGTCCGATCCTAACCCATAAACCTTAGAACCAAGTTCCACTTGTGAAATGATTTACAAGTTCAAATCCCACAACTATAAGCTGAAATAGTTTTAACACGCTGTATCAAACCATATCCGTAACCCAAGATGAAATCACATAATATACCGCGTGGCTCAACCACCCATAGCGATAACTCCTAACCACAATAGTTGTTCAAACAACTCAATACCGGTACATACCCTTTTATCAAACCATGCCTCGCTCTAACACTTCTGTGAGCACGTGATTTTTAGTCACCATATCATCTTATAAAAATCTCAATAAAATTAATTTATTTTATGAATTTTGTTGATTTTTGGTGATTAGTTGTGAATTGTTTGCATTTTTGCATATTCATAATTCATCTCGTAAAATTATTAAAATTGCGTCACCTTTATCAAAGGATTATGAACTCATTATTTGTAATTAATTTTAATTAAAAATGAACGAATAATGGTTATTTGATGTAATGTAGTTTTTTAACAACTAATTACTAAAATTAATCATTTTTATCCGATAAGTCGTAGATTTAATTAGAAAAATAAAATTGGTTGTTTTATTCTCAATTAATCTGTAATTAGATGGAAAATAAGGTTTAAGATTAATTACTACATTTTTTTATTTAATTAGGCTTGAATTAAATTAAATTAATTGGTTTAGTAATTAAAGAGCTTAAAATTGGACCTGGGCTGAAATTACCCAGGCCCAAGAACCCATCTCTACAATACCAAACTACCCAGCCCAAGGCTCACCCGGCCTGCCCCCTGGATCCCAAAATGACCCCGTTTAGTATAAGTGACAAATCCCAGCCGTTGATCGAGATAGATCCAACGGCTGGGAACCCCACACCCCTGTAGTATTTAACTGTTCCAAGCCCCCCTTCCCCAATTAACTCAAAGTCTAACCCCCATCCCTTCGTCTCTCTCACCTTCTATCATCCCCCTTTAGAGACCAGCCGGTCTCCGCCATCTACTGCCCTAGCTCCGCCGGCCGTAAACCGCCACCGGTGGCAGAGCACCACCAATCAACCTCAAATTGATACCAAATGATCCCCATGTCCCCCTTAATACCATACCACCGATGGTTTCCCTAAATCACCGTTCATTTGCGAGTTTTTCCAAATCTCAAAAGCTGTCGGAATCCTAATTTGTGCTAATGACGAATCCAAGCGGCTCTGTGACTCAAACTCCCATGATTCGATGGCTCTTGACAAGAGCCGTCGATCCATGTGAGTAAGGGTCACCTTTGGAGGTCGCCGGAGTCCGGAAAAACTCCGGCAAGTCGCCAGAGTTCATCCAAACCCTCAAACGGGTATTCCCCGCTCCTTACTATCTGTTTCTTGCATGAATACATTGGTTTAATAGCTGTTTTGTTATGGTATCACTGTGTGATTTTTGTTCATCATCTTCTTCGATCTGTTCATATTTATTCCTATTCTTAGTTTAAAGCCCCAAATATATTTAGCTTAGGATTCTTTATCACTATTTTCGTGTGATTTAACTGTTGTGTAACCAAGATTAGTATTAGGTTTCAGTTTATTTTCTTTACTGATTTTCAGGCATCTGTTGTTTGTGGATTTTTGTCAAGAAACGAGCATGAATGAACTAGTTGTTAAATCCCTGAATTCATATGCTGAAATGCTGATATTGCATCTTCCTGTGAAAATGCAACATCCTTTGCTGCATTTTAGTTAGTTGTTTGATCATGTATTTCCTGAAGTCATCATTTGATTTAGTCCTTGATTTCGTTGCCTATGTTAGTAGTCACAACTAGGTGTTAACTTCCAATTAATCATGGGATAGCCTAATTTCGACTCTTAGTTTAGATTGGCATATTTAATTAACCTAAACAAACTAAGCCCCACCTAGACTCAAGTAGAAACTAAAACAGACTTTGATATAAGGAAATTGACTAAGCCTAATAACTTAACTGATTTTTATTAATTAAGCTAATCCCAAACAAGTTTGAAGTCAATTGGTAATTGAGAACCTAATCAACAACCTAATCCTAGTTAATAACAACTATTTGCTTTAATTAACCAAAGTAAGTTGTTTAGGATTAACTAACCCAAGTTAATAGTTAACCCCAAACTTAACCATAGTCAACCTAAGGGTCATTCTAAGAACCTAGAGGGGTATTTTAGGATTTTTAGCCAAGGAATCTTGGGTGTTGTACCCAAGAACCTTCTAGAGTAAGGAAATATCAAGAAAATTAGATTTTTTAGGGTAAAACAGTAAATCTTAAGGGGGATAAGGGCTGGAAATATAGGAATGTTCTAGAAGAAGGTACATCTGTTCAATAGGATAAGGATGGACAGCTGTACCTGTACTATTTTAGCCTATTAGATAAGGTATATTCCAAAAGATGCTACCCAAAAAAAATCTCCCTATAAATAGACTAAGATATTCAGCAGCCTAGGGGGACCTTTTTTAGACACTTGGACCTAAAAAAAAAAAGCTCTGCACACACACAGAAAATCATAGCAGCAGTTGCTACTCATAAGGAAAAGCTTTCAAAAATCAGTAAAGAAATAAATGAGAAAAGAAATCTTGTTATTTCCTTTGAAGAAAACCTATTAGTACACTGCTTTGATTATCAGATTCTTGTTCTTTTTGGGTATCCTGATTCTGAGAAGTTCAAGTGTCTACACTCGAATTTCCTGGGTTAATTTCTTATTGGGTTGTCCTGGTTTTGATTTGCTGACTGTTGCTGCTGGGTCTTCTCTCATTTCTTGTTGTTTTCATACTTGCCTGACCTTTATTTGGTCCAGGAATTCTATTGTTTTCTCTTGAAAAAGGTATGTAACAGCTTACTCTAAATGAAATTGCCACATCTGAACTTCTATTTTTTTTGTTGCTGTGCAAATCTGTACTTATAGCTAAAGTTCCTTTCTCTCTGTTTGTGTGAAAACCTGAATTCTAAATTGTTTTGTGGTACCTGTCTAGTACTACTTAATTCCTATTAATTTTAGACTATGAATATATGAATTTTGTGTTATTAAGTATCAACAAGAATGAGTTGAATATTTTCTTTATGTTTGTTTTCAGTCTCTATCAAGAAAATCTGCACTAGGGTAGAGGAATCTAACCTTCTAATTGTCAGATTCACCCCATAATAGTGCACAAAAATTTACTTTAATTACTAAATCATCATGTGAGGGGGTACACACTATATGGTTAGTTGAATCTGCATTAGGGGAGATGAATCTGACCTCCTAATAGTCAGATTCACCCCTTTATAAAATGCACAAATACTTAATGGCTAGGTTGTTATGTAAAGAGTCAAAAGTGGTAAGAAAGAATCAAGGAAAGGGATCTGAACCTATAAATGGTCAGATTCGCTCCTTAGAGGATTGCTATCGTGACCAAAATGCTGTGGAAACACAAGCTGAAGACGTGAAGGGGTTTGCTAGCTCGCACAGGAGTAGCAACGAATTTACATTACTCATTTGTTGTTATTTTACTATGGAAATGTACAATAGAAAATGAGAATGTAATAAATTAGTTTCTTTTGTATTAATTGTAAAGAGGGGACTGGATTAAAACTATACTTAGTTTATGCCCTTCCCATTTCATAAAACTAAGTCAGTTTTTTTTTAAATATTTTTGATAACTATTGCAATGGTTAGATTATGGTCAAGAACCCCTCCCCTTCCACACAATCTCAATATATATATATATATATATATATAATGAGATTATCTTGAAGATTATAGGTTTGAGGATATTTGTTTCACAAAACTTCATTGATTTACAAACAACAAAGAAAAATCTTTCCTTTTCGTCTCCAAACTGGATTGCCAGACAAATAGGTATAAATTTTATAAAGTTCTGAGGCGTTTCTATGAACTTGTAAGCATCTGCTGAGATTTCAAATAAATGCTCTATATCCGTTGACTCTCAAGAAATACCAAACGGAAATCCTTCTCTTTAAATTCGTCTCATACATTTTGAATTTTCTGAGTTTGCAAACACTTAAACATGTGTAAACACTGTTGGACAAGGCTCAACAGATATGAAATTAAAATTTAGGCCAATTGAAATTGCTAAGAACATGTTAAGACAACACCATAGCTAAATGTGTTTATTTGATTCCCTAAATAAGTAACTTGCAAATCACTAGTTCGATTCCCTCTATGTGATGGCATGATTCCCTTTATAGTTGTATAATCACCTTTCTTGCAAAAATTAGCCTAAATTAGGATTGACCAAAGAGTTAAATGATAAATCGGGCTAAAAAATGGCAATAGCCCAAGAATCTTGTCCTTTAGGCTAGGGAATTCCATCTTAGATATACTGAATACCTCTTTTAGTTTGAAATTCAATAGGTAACCGAATATTATCTCATATTATCGTAAACCACACTCGGGAGCGGCAACTCATGCCCCCGACCCTCAACTCCGAACGTTAATAAAAATGTATATAGCAACCACGGGTGCATTTCATGTGATATGTTTGCCGTGTGCTCAAAAACAACAAGTGCACGCCATCGTGACTTGTTTAAAGATAAATCAATAAACATCCTAATTGACCTTAAAACCAAAACGCTCTTTCAAAAATAGAAAGCCTTAAACCGGCATTCTAAAACTTTCACGACCCTAGTCTTGACTACGTGATCTACACTCGGGTGCGGTAACTCATGTCCCCGACTTCAACTTCAAACTATATTAAAATCACGTGTTGCAATTGCGGGTGCATTTCATGTGACGTAATCGTAACATGTCCAAAATCATAACAAGTGCACGTTCTCGTGACTTGTTTTCAAGATAGATTCATGATTATCAAAAACGGCTAAATTTCAAAGAATTTAAATATGCAATAGGCTAAAACACGTAAATAATCGAATAATTTAGGCCAAATAATAATAGTTAAGCGACCGTGCTAGAACCACGGAACTCGGGAATGCCTAACGCCTTCTCTCCGGTTAATAGAATTCCTTACTCGGATTTCTGGTCGTAGACAAAATCAAAACAGAGTCAAATCTTCCTCGGTTTGGGATTTTCAAAACAAAACGGTGTCCCGGAACATCGTCAAAAATCCGGGTGGCGACTCTGAAATGATAAATAAATCCCGAAACCGAATAATGTCACTTAAAGTGGAAAAACTCCCTTATTACCCTTCATCAATACATGTGAGGGTAGTGAAAAAGGAGGTGTGACAGCTCTGGCGACTCTGCTGGGGACCGAACCCAGAACCTCTAGTTCAGGGTTCAAGAATTCGAGCTTAGAATAGCTGTTATATTTGGCTTTCAGTATTATCTGATTTTACGTCTTTAAACCTGATGTGCTAATTGCCGCATTTACCGCTTTGATATTATTTGAACTCCATATAAAACTTTGCCGAAACCCTTCTTCTCTCTGAGTCTTCTAAATCATCTTGGAAGTGTGCACTTCGTGTGACTTCTTTTCTGTTAGAGTCATCTAAATTTTAGAACGAGGTACAGACAAGTTGCAAAGTCAGTGAAGCTTTTGTATTCCCGGTACGCTGTCCCGACCTCGGATCGAGTTGTCCGCTCGGGTAAGCCTTGTCTAGAACAAAACCCAGGGTATAAACCTAGTATGACATAGCCTCATGCCGAATCCCTAGTAGGAACTTTTGTTTGCATCACGTGCATTTGACTTAGGGGACTCAACACAGGGGTTGGGTTTGTCTAGGACAGGTGAACCCAAAATGAAAGACTATCGTGATGCATCCTACTTGCTATGTGTACAACATTTTGTTACGATTTGTTTGTTGACCATCTAAAAAAAAGATATAACAGAAAAACCAAGAGAGAAATAGAATAGGAGATTTCGCCGTTATTTGAAAAAAAAACAAAAAACCGATATTCAAGATCATCCCGAAACTCTGCCAAAATTTTTGAAAATAGTATTTCGAAATAAAGTAAGTCGGTGCATATTTTCAAAATTATGTCGAGATTTCCCGAACTACGCATTGTTTGATTCTCACTGGATGTAAGATACGTAGGCAACCCTCATCGGGTCCAACCTTATTTTCAAAAACCAAAATAGAAAAATACGGTCGCAAAATTAGGTGATGCTATTCTTGCCTAAATAGCCAATTGTCCCAACGGGACGTCGGGAGGCTGTTTTTTGCAAAAATAGCCATTTATGGTCTTTTCAAAATTTTTTGGTCCAATTAGCAAGCACAACCTAAAAGGTATTGAGGGTCCGTATTCGCAAGGACGGTCCATTTTTCTTTATTACAAAACGTTTGCAAAAAATAATACTTTTTTCGCATTCAGTCAAAACCTTGTATGGCTTTGTTTTCTTAATCAAAACATTTAAACAAATGTGCAGGATGAATACAGTTGAAAACACTCCTTTTAGGGATGTTGAGGAAATTCCCGTGGGACTCCATATGTTGTGGAGCGACCTGGGGGAAGTTAGTAGAAAGTCTGCCGTAAAAGCTCTGGGCGGACTTACTGGCCTTCTAAAAATCAAGCCGAGGTTGGATATCGTTGAATCCACGAAAGACTTTTCAGACCCCGCCCACAACGTGTTCCACTTTTCAGACCCACGCAAGAGGAAATAGCGGGGTATGCTGGTCTCGGTGACAATCTTAGAAGTCGATATCCGGTGGCACGCAGGGCGGTAAGTCCACATAAGTTCTTGGATCTTTTGAACATCAGTCGGGAAACTAAAGACTCACACCTGGCGGAAGGGTTCTGCACTTTGTATTTCCTGTACAAACATTATGGAGATCCTCGGGGCTATGAAACTGAAAATACTGGTCTGACTCACCACAAGAATCAGGCTAAATGGGAAGCCCGCCGGGGGTTGGCTTTCGTGGTAGCATTCCTGGGCACCTTAATCTGCCCCAGAGGTGACGGACTTATAGATATCAGATTAGTAGGTATGGCAGATTTCATGATAAAGAAAAGCAATGGCACCCTTATACCAATGATCTTAGCCGAGATTTACCGTGCTCCGACCATTTGCCAATCAGAAGGAAAGTTCTTTGAAGAGTGCAATCTGCTCCTACAGATTTGGATGATCGAGCACCTCTGTCGCCGCCCAGGCTACATGAAATACGCCTTAACCGGTATGAATTGTATCGAAGAACACAGTACTCGGGTAGAAGTCCACAAATTTCCCGAGGGCACAGAAGCCGACCAAATTGAATGGACTTTCGAATGGCTCCCTGTCAGCGAGGTTATCAATTTTTCCGCTGAAGTGTGGGGTCTGTGGAGTATCCAGTCATATGCCCTACATCGGGTCTTACGGAAATTGGGTAGACAACAAGGCATTCCACATGATGAGGACCTAAGCCAACAAGCCACTGAGTTGTGTCCGAGAGCTACATTCCTTGAAAATAGGGTCCGTCATATTTGGAACCAGTGCAGATTCTTAGAGCCTCATACTCGGGTAAAAAACTTATCTCAAGGGGAAGTAGAGCCAGCCTATATTTATTGGTATGGTAGAAGAGGACGAGAGCACCAAGAATCGGAGCGACCTGCGAAAAGACCTCATGTGCAGCATTTTACTGAGAAGACACAAGAACACTGGGGTTGGCTAGAAAAGGAAAACAACTACCGGGACACAATAAGTAAACTGGAGGCCTAGATCCGAGAGCTCAAACTTGAAAATACTTTACAAACCACTGCAGCCGAAGGGGAAAGAAACAAGCTGAACAAAAGAAAATGAAGCCCTCAGGGCTCAAATCCAGAAAATGAGGATAGCCATTGAAAACCCCGAAAGAAGTAGAGCCGACGAAAGACTTGTCACCAGTCTCAGGCAAAGGTTGTGTAACTATGGGGACGACTTGGACAAAGCCGAGGAGGATTTGACCCGAGCTCGAGCGAAGTTGGCAAAGAATGTAGAAGAAAGGGAAGAATTCGTGCAAAAATTGAAGAAAAAGCATGACCAAGAAGTTCTGGGTTTGAAAGAAAGAATGGCCACCTTTGAAAACGAGATGGCCAAACAAATACAAAGGTTTAAGGTAGAAAGAGAACAATGTTATGACATGATAGCCCAGTTGGAAGAAGAATTACGACATTGGAAAAAGAAGACTCACAAAGACGCCCAGGCTTTAGAGGCAAGATCTCAGCAGATCAGGCGTCTACTTTAGGAGAAAGGTATCATCAGACAAAAGGTCCGGGAGATAGATGATTACATTGTCACAAAATGCCAGGAATGCAAAAATATCACTCGGACCACCTTCTTCTCAGTGGTTATGATCTTCGTCCACAAGATAATGGACGACCTCTACCTCCTCCAACAAGATATAGCACGCAGGCCCGTGGCAAGGCCGAATGATGCCCCACGGGTGCCTGAAGAAATGGAAGCACTGATGTATTTTTGATATTTCTCGAGTCTGTATTTTATTTTCCTGCTGTAGTCCTGTCCAAGTCCACTGTAGTTTTTACATTTCCATGAAAGTGTGTCTTGAGTCTTTTGTAGGTTTTAAAGTTTCAAAAATGTACTGAAGTTTCTTATGAAGCCGAAAGTATTTTATCCAATGAATGAAAGTTTCGAAAAAGTGTTTATTTCTTTCCTTCGGATTTATACCTTGAACTACGTAATGATCTGATTCACGTGGCACCGTGATACGTAGGCAGTCCATATAGGATTCGATCATAATCTTAAGAAATTAAAGTGAGTGAGAAATAAAAGAGCAAAAAATATACAATGAAAGAAAGGAAAGAGTGATAGAGAAAGACGAAAGGATGAAAATAGGATAAAAAATGAGGGAAAGTTCAAATCCGAGAAAATAAAGCAGGGATGAGACAGACAACTGTTGCAAAACATATAGAAAGCGTCTAATTGCCTAGGTGCATTGCATATCCCAAACATGCGATTTCCCTATGTGATAAAATGTTTCGACCTAACGTTTTGTTGGTTCACTCTTAAAAGGTGTTTTTCTAGGGTGGTTGGTTTTTTCGGTAACCTGGCTCCCCATCCCTACTTAACTAGATCAAAGGGAAGCATAGAAATGACATCCGAAAGCCACTTATAAATCTTCAACTCTTTTGTGGAGGATCTGAATCCAGTCATCCCAACATCTGAGTCAGCCACAGCTGAAGAGAATAGGATCCTGCGTTGCCGCATGCTAGAAATGTGGGACGCATGGTCCAATGGTAGGGAACCGCCTAGTTCCATCCCGGGTTTCCCCGAGATAATCCCTAGGACGGGCGGAACTTCTAACATCCCTATAAGTTACCCGTCCACGCCTTTCGGATACCCAACTATGTCGGCTCACTTCACCGGAAGGCCTTCTGAGGTTCGCCCCCAGGTCTTGTTTTTCGGTGCATCATCCAACATCTTCACTGCACCACCAAGCTCCTCCATGGCTCCACCATCTATCATCGGGCCCAGCTTTGAGTCGCCGGCGTTTACATTCCAAACGCCATCATTTCTGGGTGCCACTCATGTCTCTCCTGATTCATACCCCCAACAACCTCAGTATGAAGTTACTTTGGGATGAGATAAGAAAAGCCTCGAGCACGAAGAAATGGCTCGGAAAATGAAGAGTATCGAGTAGAGCCTCAAGAACATACAAGGGCTGAGCAGGCAGAAAAGCGTCTCCTATGCCGATTTGTGCATGTTCCCGCACATCCATTTGCCTCTCGGGTTTAAAACCCCCCAAGTTCGAAAAATATGACGGACATGGGGACCCTATAGCCCATCTAAAAAGGTATTGCAACCAACTCCGAGGAGCAGGTGGGAAAGAGGAACTTCTCATGGCATATTTCGGAGAGATCTTAACACGGACTGCATCACAATGGTACATGGACCAGGATATATCCCACTGGCACGTATGGGATGACCTAGCCCGGGACTTTGTTCGACAATTCCAATACAACGTGGATATCGCTTCCGATAGAAACTCTCTGTCCAACCTTAAAAAGAAATCCTCGAAAAGTTTCAGAGAGTATGCTATTAAGTGGCGCGAGCAGGCATCCATGGTCAAACCTCCGATGGACGAGGTCGAAATGGTCAGTGTTTTTCTGCAAGCACAAGAAGCGAATCACTTTCAAAATATGATGTCCTCCATGGGAAAACTGTTTGCATAAGCAATCAAAATTTGAGAAATGGTTGAGAATGGTTTAAAGACCGGTCATATCCTGAGCCAATCGTCCATAAGAGCAACTTCCCAGGCCATCCAAAACGGATCCGGGAGTGCAGCCAACAAAAAGAAGAAAGAAGAAGGGGCCATGATGGTTTCCGATGTCAGGGTTTCTCGGAAATACTCAAATCCATTCCCCAAAACTTCCCAACACTATTATCCTCACCAAAACGCATCTTACACTACATCTCCTTTTCCCTATGAGGTGATGAACGCTCAGGCCCATCTCAGGCCGCAACAACAATACATTCAGAACAGAGCTCCGCCCCCAAGAAATAACCATCCTCTCCCAGCTCCATATAATCTACGCCCTCCTCAAAACAACTACCCGTACAATGCTTACTGTGAACCACCAAGGAGAACTAACTTTACTCCTATAGGTGAATCATACTCAAGCCTTTTCCCAAAGTTGGTTCAGATGGGGCTTTGCAGCTCGTACCTCCGAACATGCAAAATCCACAATCGCCATCATACAAGCGGGGTACCAACTGTGCCTATCATTCTGGAGTAGAGGGGCATGACACGGAGGAGTGTTGGACCCTCAAAAGGGTTGTGGAGAATATGATAGAGCAAAAGAAGGTAGTGTTAAGGGATGAAGAATCTCCCAATGTGACTAACAATCCATTGCCCACCTATAACAATGGGCTTGATATCGGCATGATCTGCAAGGACCAAGATTTTGATCCAGCTTTGAAGGCTATCATTGCCATCGCAGATGTAGAGAAAAAACTTAAGACGGCACCCAAGCCAGCCAAGGAAATAAAAAAGAGTAATCTCGTTCCTCAAGCTAGGGGGAAAGCTGAAGCCAAGAAAAAGATAGGGTCTTCTAAAGACGCCGTTCTTTACGTCCCCAGGGCACCCAAGAAGGAACAAGGTATGTTGAGCCCGCCCAGAAGGCTACAATTCAACAGAGCCATGACAAACGGCCAAAAAATGTATGTACCAAAGGGGATGTATGTGGCGCGGAGGCAAATAATTTCACCAAGGCTGAATGAGCCCGTTGTTATTAGCCGCGCGCCGCAAGCTCCCGTGAAAAATAATATTGCCGTCCCTTGGAACTACAACAAGACGGTAGTAACATACAAAGGAAAAGAGATCATAGGAGAAGCAATTGAAGCAAAGTCCTCGGAAAAATACCTGAATCTAAAAGAGCTGGCCAAAAATAAGCACAAACGTTTCCCTCTTAAAAGGCCCATCACCGCCGAAGAGGCTGAAGAGTTCTTTAAGAAGATGAACATGAGTGAATATGCCACAATTGAAGAACTTAGGAAAACTCCTGATCAAGTATCACTCTTATCTTTGTTAATGGGCTCAAGAGAGCATCAGAAAATACTCTTGAAAACGCTGAATGAAGCGTATGTCGCAAAGACCTCAGTCGAACAATTGGAAAGAATGGCCGAGCGTTTCTTTGCAGTAAACAAAATTTATTTTAGCCGGAATGATCTACCTCCCGAGGGAGCCGCTCACAAAAAAGACTTACACTTAACACTTAAAAGTGAGGGATATTATGTGAAGAGAGTTATGCTTGATGGAGGTTCCGGGGTAGATATTTTCCCTTTATCCACACTACAAGGAATGGGAATCAACACTGGGAGAATCAGGTCGAACAATGTCTGTGTCCGTACTTTCGATGGGATCAAAAGGGACACCATTGGCGAAATAGATATAGTCATGACAATCAGCCCTGTAGACTTCAAGGTAACCTTCCAAATCTTAGATATGGATACCTCATACAGTTCTTGCTAGGAAGACCGTGGATTCATGCCGCTGGAGCAGTACCCTCTACCCTCCATCAAATGGTCAACTTCGAATATGAAAACCAGGAGATAGTGGTCCACGGGGAGGACGAGCAGTCAATCTACAGAGACCCCTCGGTCCCCTGTCTTGAAGCCAGAGAGGGGAGTGAGCATATTGTCTATCAAGCGTTTGAAATTGTGCTCGCCGACCAACATGAAGAAGGTTCTCCGTGCCCACAACCCTGCCTATCAAATGCGTCAATCATGGTCGCTACCGACATGATTAGACATGGATACAGACCCCTAAAGGGGCTTGGGGTGTCCTTGCAAGGTATCACTGAACCGATCTCTCTACCTGCTGCTGAAAAATTCTTCGGCATAGGTTTCCAAGCCTCAAATGAAGATGTGAAGCGGGCCGATGCCCGTAAAAGCAATGGATGGGACCTACCTCAGCCAGTCCCACATATTACTGAAACTTTCATCGAACCGCAATATGTCAAAGAAGAAGAAGTGGCCTTTACGGCCGAGGAAATTGAAGGAATCTGCGAGGCCATGAAGAAGATGTTGTATGAAACTAACATGGTCCAGTTTGGAGAAGGATCAAGAACCGCTGAGGTGCAATACATGGGCCCAAACGCCAAGTTGTAGAATTGGAAGGCTACTTCATTCCGCGTCAGGCGGAGTCCTGGTAGTTCAGGTTTGCCATCTTTCCTGCACTATGAGTTATTTCAGGGTGTAACTCAAGGGTTTTTAATTTACTGCCTTTTGAATTCCGATGTAAACCCTCTTATGTTCAAATTCAATGAAATGAAATCAAAATTTCATAGTCTATTATTCCTTCTGATTTTTGCTTATTTTTCTTTTTTTCAGTCCTAATAATGCGGCCTTAAATAACATGACATACTTGCGGACTTCATGCTCTGATCTTAATACGATGTCTAACCTCAAAATAATGAATCAAGAAATGAAATATGATGAAGAAGAGGCTTTTAGGGAAATAAACCAGAGAATTAGAACAATTCAAGAATAAGCCTAAGCCAAACTTAACCAAAACAGAACCCGTCAACTTGAGTAATGCAAAAGAGGTTCGAGAAACCATGATAAGCGCCCACACCGATGAAAGAACTAGGGACGCTTTGATTCAAATTCTACTTGAGTTCAAAGACGTGTTTGCTTGGTCCTACGACGATATGCCCGGACTAAGTGTAGATTTGGTGGTACATAAATTGCCGACCTATCCCGGTTATCCACCCGTCCAACAAAAGCAGATGAAATTTAAAACAGGCATGAGTGACAAAATCAAAGAAGAGGTCACTAAACAATTAAAAGCCGGAGTGATCCGAGTGGTCCAATACACCACCTGGCTGGCCAATGTGGTTCCTGTACCTAAAAAGGATGGAAAGATCAAAGTATGTGTCGATTACCGAGATTTGAATAAAGCAAGCCCTAAAGATAACTTTCCACTACCAAACATACATATCCTAGTTGACATTTGTTCCAAACATGAGGTACCGTCTTTTGTGGATTGCTACGCTGGATACCACCAGGTATTGATGGATGAAGAGGATGTAGAAAAGACGACCTTCACTACACCCTGGGGCACCTATTGTTATCGAGTCATGCTGTTCGACCTAAAGACCGCTGGGGAAACATATATGAGGGCCATGACCGCTATTTTCCACGACATGATGCATCAGGAGATTGAGGTATACGTGGATGATGTGATTATTAAATCCAGGACGCAAGATGACGATGTCCAGCATTTGAGTAAATTCTACGAACGCCTGCGGAAGTATGATCTGAAACTAAACCCGGCCAAGTGTGCCTTCAGAGTTCCGTCTGGGAAATTACTGGGGTTTATAGTCAGCCGACGGGGCATCGAGCTGGACCCGACAAAGATAAAATATATTCGGGATCTCCTACCTCCGTGAACCAAGAAGGAGGTCATGAGTCTGCTGGGTAGGTTGAATTACATCAGCAGGTTCATCGCTCAGTTGACATCCACTTGTGGGCCTATATTCAAGCTGTTGAAGAAAGATGCAGCCATCAAATGGACAAACGAATGCCAAAACGCTTTCGACAAGATCAAAGAATATATGTTGAACCCGCCAGTGCTAGTCCAACCAGAACCAGGAAGACCCTTATTCTTATACCTGACGGTGTTAGAAAATTCCTTCGGATGCGTTCTCAGGCAACATGACGCAACCGGGAAGAAAGAACAGGCCATATATTACTTGAGCAAGAAGTTCACGAGCAACGAAGCCAAGTATACGTTGTTGGAAAGAACTTGTTCCAAAAGCCGATGCCCACCGGAAGATTAGCAAAGTGGCAGATTTTGCTCACCGAATTCAACATAGTTTATGTCACTCGCACGACAATGAAAGCCCAGGCCTTGGCAGATAACTTGGCAGAAAATCTTGTCGATGACGACTACCAACCTCTAAGTACTTACTTCCCAGACGAGGAGGTGAAATCAATCGAGATAACTTCTGAGGACACCAACACTTGGAAAATGTTCTTTGACGGAGCTGTAAATGCAAAAGGTATCTCATAGATCGCTCCAAAACACGAATAAGCTCAATGACAATTGAATGGTACATCCCTCAACAATAGCAATTCGGAGTCAACAATTGTGACTTAGTGTCGAACACAGACCCATACTAGCCTACCAATAACTCTAAGTCAACTCTGGTCACCCACAACAGGTAGATAACTCTCTGAATGTTCATAATGAATGAATCATGACATATACTAACACCTGACTACATTGGCTCCCTTCCTCGTAGTTCACAACTACAATGTTCATGAAAACTCCTAGTCTCAAAAAAATATCCATGAGGCACACCAATTACTATTTCTGATCCCAATTCCACCACTCGAATATATAACATGTATCTAATACTCAATCATTCCACGGGGATACTCCTATAATTCTTCTGTGCCACCAACAAACTTGAATTTTGCAGACGATCAAACAAGAGAGCGTCGTAACACCAATGATGCACCCTTACTCAAACACATTGTCCTTTATGAAAGTATATTCTCATCCAGCCAGCCAATAGTGGTATCCTTTACCTAATCATCTGAAACTGCCAGTTCTGACCTTCCTTCCAGAACTGAACCGTGACCTCACATATGCCACTCTCCACTATACACAAAATACAGCATACGCCATGCAATCCTATGATAAATATGAGAACTTCATGCTACCTTCCTAGCCACAAACAACTACGTACCCAACTTGCCAAGAACTTTCCATTTGATCCCATCTAGAAGCAAAATCACTATACATCACATGGCCCTCAGGCTAGTAGAAATATACATCTCCAACTGTGGTAGAAATCATCAAGAACTCCAGAATCACATTTGTACAACACTAACCCGTCAAGACTGAATCCTTTTAACTCAACCAAGCTATGCATGCCACCAAATTCCAAGAGAATTGCTAAGAACCACCTGTAACAACTCATTACCTTATAAACACCCAAAGAACTAACCATATCCCTTATCATGCCGATCCGACATACTACCAAGTTGTCCTATTCATCCAAGTTCCTTCTGACTTACCTTCGAATTGATACTTCTTCTTGCCATAATACCGCAATTCTCAATCCCGACTCACCGCACGAAACCCGAGCATACAAAAATATATCGTCTAAGGCTCATGAGCCACTGGATACTCTCTCAAACAACCCCAAATCACCACATCAAAATACTTACCCTGAATAGATTTCATGCGAATTTAAAGTCATTACCTTCGCTTTCCTGATACTGATGAATAGAATCCATGATAATGCAAATACACCACAAGCCTTGACACATTCCTCGTAAATCTCAGTTCTAGCCCTTCTCACACCTTGAAGATCCTCGATCGCTACATATAACCTTGAATCCGTATGAACCATTCTCGAACGTCATTTACTCTACGCAACTTCAATTACACTAACCAAGTAACCAGAACGGCCTGGCCCCGATTGCAATCCACATACTAGGAAAGTAATGCACCCCTTTGAAGCAACAAGCACACTCATACATTGCACGCTCTACCCTTACAAGTACAACTCCATTATTCAATGAATTCCACTATCCATAAAGAACATTACAACTTGGATCGAAGAAATTTCCATCACTTGAGTCAGAATCCACCTCTGTAGGTCATAACTGATTCACCAATATACCTCGCACCGAAACCAGTACAACACAAAATCGTGTAATCAACTTATCATTAACGGACTCCCCCACTTGGCTCAAAGCCAAGGATCAAGACAAACAATAACTTACGATGCCCCAACATTATCACTGCCACCATACTGTGGTGAGGTTCAACTAAATCCTCCATAAGCTTATATGAACCAAACCATCTAACCCTGAAATCGTATGCAAATCTTGTATTCACCATGATAAATGTCATGCCAACTCCCAATAGCGAGCAAAACTCAAATTACAACATACATCATCTTCTGGTACAAAAGAACTTGCCATAGATAAACATAAGGGTCACACACCTCAAGACAACCCGCAGGAAATACTCCTGCCTGCTTAACCTCTAAATGATATCTCCCTATACACTTCCGAAAATCATAGCTATCACGCAATCACTATACCTTCCTACATTAGCACACAACCACTGCCTGCCCTCTAAACATCCCATCTAGCGGTATAAGAACCTGAAGCTGATGGAAATACTAACACTGGGGCTGTGGTCAAGGAATCTTAAGCTCCTAGAAGCTCTACTCACACTCGTCTTACCACATGGATACCTTCACTGGATATCACGTGTCCCAAGGATTCTACTGAACTGTGCCAAAGAAAATCACACTTGGAGAACTTTGCACAAAGCTTCTCCTTCCTATATCCTTGTAATACCATCATCAAATGTTGAATATGTTATCCCGAGCTACGAGAGTACGCCAGGATGCCATCAATGAACACAATAATAAAGGAGTTATAACACGGCTGAATACACCACTAATCAAATACATGAATGCTGTTGGAGCCTTGGTAAACTCAAAAGACATCACAAGAACTCATAACATAATAGGAAAACCTACTTCACTCCACAACTAAACTACATGAGAGGTCCTTCAATACTCATAACTCGAAGCCATATTCTAACTCAATACAGAAGTCAAATAATCAATGGTTCTTTCCACATCTCTCGCCAATTCATTTTGGTAACAATCAAACAACTTGAATAAACATAACTATCAATCACACTCACCATGTTGCCATCTAGTCACAAAGTTCCATCAATAAGGACACAAATGGACATATAAGTCCTCCAACACATGTGCTCACCCAAATGAAATATCAACACTCAAACCACAGACAAAATCCGGCCTCAAGTCCTTCTGACTGGCCCATTATTAACATGTTAAAAATCATATCTCACCCATGGAAGTCACAAGCCGCCGATGCACAACTGATACCAAGAGCTCGTGTGCGCATTCGAATACATGAAAGGAATTCAAAGAGTTACGCTTTTGGCTGAATAAATGGATTCGCACAATACGAATTCAAGAATGTGGAATGTTTCCTAAGGGTTCTACAGCCTCTCGAAGATAAGTACAGACATCTCCATACCGATCCGCAAGACTCTACTAAACCTGCTCATGACCGTTGAGTTCTATGCAACCTAGAGCTTTGATACCAACTTGTCACGACCCAAATCCTAACAGGCCGTGATGGCGCCTATCGTGGAACTAGGCTAGCCAACCATCACTTTACTATGCATTGGTTCTATTATAATACTTCACAATTCAATGATAAGTATCAACATAGCAAAATAATAATTTATTTAAATCTTAGCGCTCCAATAATAGTCTAAACAAAACCTAAACCTCCCAAGAGTGGAGTCAATGATCATGAGCATCTAAAAGAAATAAATCTAACTCTGCTAATGTCATAATAAATGTCTATGAATGAATTTCTAATACTAAATAAGGAAGGGAAATGGAGAAGCTGTGGATGCTGGACATCTACCTCTAAATCCCGTAAAGCTGCTGCAAACAATCAGAAATGGCTATTGCTCTAAATCGGTACCTGGATCTGTGCATAGAGGTACAGGGAGTCTTTATGAGTACACAACCTCAGTAGTAATGAAAATAAATCACAGTATGAGAATTATACAACACACTGTATAGATACACCAATTCACATAAAGCCCGTAAAACACCAAGTCACCAGATAGTATTCATCAAATACATGAGTTCAAAAATCAGTTTCCAGAAATCTATTGACACAAGTGTAATATCAGTATATCTCAGTAAAATTCTTAGTAAAAGCCAGTTTGAAAACGAAGTAAATCATAGTTCGAAAACTCAGTAAAAATCTTTATAAAAAACTGCACCTCGGGCCATAATCATTTCTCGTAACAATTTCCCATCAGGCATTCTCACAATCACTCTGTATATGCCCATCATGCAATAATCATCACTCAGTATTACCCCCGCGGGAAATATCACTCATTAGATACCTGCGCTCACTAGGGGTGTGTACAGACTCCGGAGGGGCTCCTACAACCCAAGCGCTATAACAACATAGGCCTGAAAGCCTCTCACAATATAGGCCTGAAAGCCTTCCTCATACCCTCACAATATAGGCCTGAAAGCCTCTCACAATATAGGCTTTAAATCCTCTCACAATATAGGCCTGAAAGCCTCCCTCATATCCTCAATATATAGGCCTGGAAGCCTCTCACAATATAGGCCTGAAAGCCTCCCTCATATCCTCACAATATAGGACTGGAAGCCTCCTACAATATAGGGCTGAAAGCCTCTCACAATATAGGCCTGAAAGCCTCTCACACTATAGGCCTGAAAGCCTCTCACAATATAGGCCTGAAAGCCTCCCACATATCCTCACAATATAGGCCTGAAAGCCTCTCACAATATAGGCCTGAAAGCCTCCCTCATATCCTCACAATATAGGCCTGAAAGCCTCTCACAATATAGGCTTTAAATCCTCTCACAATATAGGCCTGAAAGCCTCCCACATATCCTCACAATATAGGCCTGGAAGCCTCTCACAATATAGGACTGAAAGCCTCCCTCATATCCTCACAATATAGGCCTGAAAGCCTCACTCAGTCAGACACTCTCGATTTTCCCTTAGGCCATAACATACCGGGTTCTCGACCCAAAACATTATTTTATTTTTCAATAAATAGTATCAAAATATTCAGAGTCAAAACAAATTATCAGGAAAAGACTGAGTGTAAAATCATAACATATGAGTGAGGAAAATATAATAAACAAAACCCCCAAGGGGAAAACAGATCAGCACTAGGGCCCACATATTAGAACTCAGAAATTTATATGCCAAAATGTTCTTCTTCATCTCACGAGTCTGTACATATAAAGAACACCAAAATCGGAGTTCGTTTGACCCCTCAAATCGACCCCTAAAGGTCTCATAATCTCAAGCCCTAAACCCACCTTTTTCTACTAATTTCCATGAATTTAATACTGAGATTATGTTCTATAATCACCCATAAACAAGTTTTAAGGTCCAAAATACTTACCTCTACGAATGCCACTGATTTCCCTCTTCAAAAATCGCCTCAAGAGCTCTTTGTCCGTACAAAAATGATGTAAAAAGGGTTTAGGTCGCAGAAGGGTTTATTTAATAACTGCCAGATGATTGACCTCCGCGATCGCGGTCAACGCCCCGCGATCGCACAACTCTTCCCCTTTTGATCTCTGTGATCGGGGTCATCACTCCGCGATTGCACAACTCTGCCCCTTTTTACCTCCGCGATCGCGGTCATCACTCCGCGATCGCACAACTCAGCTGCCCCTCTACTCCGCGATGGAATACCAGCGTTCGCGATCGCGCATAGCAAAATATGCCTGCCCAAAATAACTCACCGCGATCGCATCAATTCCCCCGCGATCGCAGTGAAGGAAATTGCTGTTGTGCAAAACCAGAAAACCAGCAATGTTTTTAAGTTCAATTGAGTCCGTCGATCACCCGAAATCAATCCCGAGCATCTCGGGACCCAAACCAACTATACCAACACATCACATATGATCATTCAAACTTAGTTGCACTCTCAAAACACTAAAACTAACATCAAAACACCAAAATCACACTAGATTCAAGCCTAAGAACTTTCAAATTTTCTAAAATCCACCAACGATGCCGAAACTACCCAAAACAACTCCGATTGACCTGAAATTTTGCAGACATATCCAAAATAACATTATAAACGTGTTCCAATTGTTGAAATTCCATTCCTACCCCGATAGCCTATTTTCCACTGCCAACCGAAAATCGCCAAAAACTAACTTTCGCATATTCAAGTCTAATTCTACACCTGGCATCACAACGACATTCTGGACACACTCCTAACTCCCAAATCACCTAACGAAGCTATTCGAGTTATAAAATCCACATTTTGAGGTCGTTTACCAATAGGTCAACTCTCCGTTGACTTTTCCAACTTCAAGGCTTTTTTTAAAGACTAAGTGACTGAATTCTCATTTTAACCATTTCAATTTCAAGCCTATCAACTCTAACACATCAATAACAGAATAACCAACCTATGACAATCCAATGACAGTAATTATATTGTAGGTTCTACGTAACGGCGGACCGGGTCGTTATAGCTTGGGTGAGTTTCAGATAAGTTTAGGCTATGTTGCGCTTGTTTTAATGCTTCATCGTCGTTTCTTCAAGCATAAATGATACCCCATTAAGCAAATGACCTTTAAATTCAGTTTTTATTAAACTATTAGATTCGTATCATAATTACATAGCCATAGGAAAAATAATCATTGAATTTGGACATCGTATGAGGAAGTTATGTTCATTTTCATGTCGGAAATAATTCCTGATTTCTGGTGTGGTCGCAATTGTGAACATTTTTACCGCAATTGCGATGCCCAGTTCGCAATTGCAAAATTTTTGTCGCAAATGCGACTTTTTCCAACCCTACCTTGTTCGCAATTGTGAAGGTTTTCTTTGCTTTTGCGAGGGTTCGCAATTGCGAACCCTGGATCGCAAATGCGACATCTGCAGCATGTTAAGTGCACTTTTCGACGGGATTTTCACCAATTTTTCACTTTTCTCAAACCCTAAACCTCCATAGGTGATTTTCCAAATACCCAAACTTCTCCAAATCATTGGTAAGTGATCTCTAATTATTTCCATTCAATACTTAACAATGTTTAACAAGATTTCAACCTAGAATCTAGAGTTTCATGGTTAGAATTGGAATTTTTGGGTAGAACTTAGGAATTTCAAAACTCGGGGATTTAGACCTCGATTGAGGTCGGATTCAAAAACCAATTGTATATCCGGACTCGGGGGAGAATGGGTTACCGGGTTTGGGCCAAACCTCGAGTTTAGACAAAGCGGGCCCTGGGTTGGTTTTTGTATTTTGATAAGAAAATATAGGTTTTCATTAAAGTTAATTCCTTTAAGCAATAGTTGATGATTTGAAGTAATTGTGATTAGATTCGAGCGGGTTAGAGGCAAATTCTAAAGGAAAAGTTGTGCTAGAGTAGTGATTTGCTTGTGAAATTGAGGTAAGTGCTTGATTTAACCTTGACTTGAGGAATAGGAATCTCCAAATTAAATGCTATGTGAATTTGCATGTGTGTGTATAAGTGAGGTGACGAGTATATATGCACCATCAAAGTACTTGTTGAACATGATCCCTTCCCCGTTTCCAATTTAATTGATCCCTAGTTTAATTATTTTTTTATCATTGATGCCTTCATGTCTACTTGATTCGTCAACTTGTTGTTAAATATTGTTTCAAGTATTTTGAAAGTGTTACTTGTTCCTTAGTGACATTGTGGTACATCTGGTTGAGCTGGCTGTCAGTGTTACATTATACATTTTGGTTGGTTTCGTTGTGTAGTGACAATTAGTGAAGTTTCTGAATAGTACAGTTTCATGTTTATGATAATTGAGATTTAAGTATTGTGAAAGGATTGGAATCTTATTTGTGAAATTTTATTATAAATAATGAGATGGAATGTGATTTGTCTGGTGGGAGCGGGTTGCACGCCGCAATAAGGAGTAATAAGGATGGACAAGTGGGATCGGGTTGCACGCTGCAATAGGAGAAATAAGGGTGATATATATAGGGAGGAGCAATAAGGGTGAACAGGTGGGATCGGATTGCACGCCGCAACAAGGAGAAATAAGGAAGAATATTCATGAATTACTATTTATAAAATTAAGGCTGGAACACTCATTGTTTTATTGTCATTATTTCATATTCTGCTCTTACTGTTATTTAAAGTGAAACTTGTTCTGTTTACAATTTTTGAGACATAAATATTGTGAAAAGCTTTGACTTAAATAGTGAAAATCTTTTTTTTTTAAATAAAGAGATGTGATTGTCTGGTGGGAGCGGGTTGCACGCCGCAATAAGGAGTGATAAGGGTCGACAGGTGGGATCGGTTTGCACGTCGCAACAAGAGAAATAAGGGTGATATATAGGGAGGAGCAATAAGGGTGGACAGGTGGGAGCGGGTTGCGCGTCGCAACAAGGAGCAATAAGGGAGGACATTTATGTTTTGCTTATTTTTAAACACGAGGATTTGAAAACTTATTGTTTTACTTTACTGTTTATCATATTATGTACTTATGGTTGTTTCAAAGTGGAATTTGGAAATTTGGAAACTTATGTAAGAATTGGTTATAGCTGAGACCTGGAAAAGGTGGCTGAGTTATTTTATTCATTGCTTTAGATTATTGTTTAGTTTAGTTTAGAATTTCCTTCTTGCTTTATAATATATTGTTCATAGGTTATATTGTTAATGCCCCGCCGTAGCCTCGTCACTACTTCGTCCAGGTTAGGCTCGACACTTACTCAATACATGGGGTCGGTTGTACTGATACTACACTCTGCACTTCTTGTGCAGATCCAAGTACCGGTCAGAGTTAGGTGAAAGTAGTAGCTGACATTATTCGCACGGAGACACGAGGTAGATCTGCTGGCATTCCTGGAGTCTTCCCTTTATTATTTAGATACTATTTTATTTCATTCAAAACAAAGAAACATTTCTTTCAACCCAATTATTTGTAGTATTCTTTAGTAGTTCGTGAATTGTGACACCATACCTTGGTAGTTATACATTTAGTATAGTTCGTGGTTCGTCTTATTATTTCTAATATTATCCTTGATATCAATAATTAGAAAGTTTTGGATTTCATGTTTATTTGGAATTGTTTATTCGTGTTTAAATAAATTTAAAGAAAAATGGTTAATTAAGTTCTAATATTGGCTTGCCTAGCAAGTGTGATGTTAGGCGTCATCACGATCCCGAGGGTTGGGAATTTGGGTCGTGACAAGTTGGTATCAGAGCACTAGGTTTCCTAAGTCTCACAATTCAGGAAAAGGATTAATAGAGTCTGAAGGATCGGTACAGAGACGTCTGTACTTATCTCTCAAAGGCTATGAAGTTAGGAACAATTTCACGTCTATTCTACTCTATCGTGCGAATTTATTCTATCACCAATCATTGAACTCGTCTATTCTTGTCCTCTCGCAAATCTCGACAACACACAATGTGTCCACAACCGGACAAGAAATGGAGCCCCAATAACATCTACGATTAGTTGAAGAGGCAAAGGCAAAGCTCAATCCGGAGCTCGGACATCAGCACCTATGGTAGAGCCTCAAGTGGATCTAGAAGCAGTGGTTCTAGCTCAGTCGGTACATGTTGGACCAGTCAGGTTCCAGAAGGATTCATAGCTATGAAGTATTGCAGAACGTGGGAATAGTTGAAAGCAATGCGGTTGATTTATATGAGCTGTGAAGTTTAACATGGTGGATTATCAGACGTTGCGACCTAGGACTTCGTGCCAAGTTGGGGAGTCCACTATCAAGGAATAGATTTCGGGGTCATGTGTTATATAAGTTATGGCCTGGAATGTATAAGGTCTGCGACTTTGCAAGAGATAAAGCTGGGACTTGCGAAGGTCTACTCAGCGTGGAAGTCATGGTTGCGGATTTTTGGGTGCTCCAGAGGGAGTAATAGTGGTTGACGAGCTTCTAGAATATATGGTTCGTGCCAAGATTTATCTTTATAGAGATCTAATTTTGTGATCATTATGTGTCAATAGGGACGAGATTTAGCCCAAAATAATAACGAAGAGTATATAAATAAATCGGGCAGCTCAGCATGGTTGAGTCAACATAGTAAAAGAAGAAATTGGCCGCCGGTGTTTGTGGAAAGCCTACGAAGAGTATGACCAGCCAATTCAACACCAACTACTTGACCCAGTTCTTATAAATTCTATTGAAAGAGTTTGTTTCTTGGACTCTCCATAATGTGTGGCGCATAGGGTTTGAACGGTTGCATCAAGTCACCATGACAGTGTCAGAATATGCCATCAGGTTCGATAAGTTAGCCTGTCATACTCCTATTTTGGTTCATATAGCCAGAGAGCAAGTTCACAGACTCATTAAAGGACTCAAATATGATTGTAAAATTTTTGTACGACTTAGGGCAGGTTGATACTTTATTTCGGCTAGGGTAGAAATTGTCCTAGACTTGGGAGAGTCATATTTCATCAGAGCACTCAGGCTACGTGCCTCATTGCAGTTACAACTCAACTTACATGACCAGCTTGGGGAAAATGGGTTAGAACGTTGAAGGCAGATGTTAGAGTCCTAGAGGTGGAGACCGAGCCTGTTAATATATTTTCTATGGTATGGCTGAGGTCGCTACACCAGATGGTGGCATTACAAGTACAATCTCTAGTTATTATAAAGTGATAATTTTCTTAACCTGATTCAATTATGAGTATCTAGGAATGTCCTCCTAATATGCTCCACTCTCGGGTGAACTTCGTAACTCTGAAATCTACTTATGTGAATACTTGTATTGAGAAATTCTATGGAGATAGCTATGTCTATCATTACGTGTTGTAATTTTTTTAACGAAAAATATTTAAAAGAAGAAAAGGGAATGTTTTGAGTGGCACGATGTGCATATTACTTGTGATTCAGAACTGAGGGCGAAATCCTCGCATTATAATATGACTTGATATGTTTAAATCGGGCCATGAGCCGCTGTGGAAGTTATATAAGGACGGGATCCTTGTGATGAAAAATCTTGTGTTTAAATTCTCCTTTGTGAAATTAAAATTTTAGTATAGTACTAAAAGGGAGTCATGGATGTTTGGTTTATTTGATAATTTTTGTATAAACATTATTTGTGCATAATTTGCCAAATTCGCGCTATAATTATTGAACTTTAACCTACAAGGTAGGTGCCCTCCCATGTGGCGTTAAATGAGACACGTTAATTCGGGTAAATAATTATGAGGTCTTCATGCATCGTATCTCGTTATCAGTATTGTGAAGGGTTGAAAGGGGATTATTGTTACGTGAAGTTATTTGGTGATTCTGTAATTGATTATGAACAACTATTAAGATCATATTGAACCAAAATGGTGTTCCATTCAAATGGTCGGACGAATAGGGGTTTAACTTTCAAAAGCTCAAGATTGCTTTGGCTACGACACCAGCGTTGGTGCCGCCCACGGGTTCAAGATTGTGCACGATGTATTGTGGTGCATCTCGTATTAGATTAGGTGCAGTATTAATGCATGATGGCAAGGTGATTGCATATGCATCTCGACAGTTGAAGGTTCATAAGAAGAATTATCCTGTCCATAACTTAGAGTTGGGAGCCATTGTTCACGCATTGAAAATATGGAGGCACTATATTTATGTTGTGCCGTGTGAGGTTTACACGGATCATCGTAGTCTTCAGTACTTGTTCAAGAAAAAGGATCTTAATTTGAGGCAGATGAGATGGTTAGAGTATTGAAAGATTATAACAACACTATATTCTACCATACGGGGAAGGCCAAAGTGGTGGCTTATGTATTGAGGGGGAATGCAGTAAGTAAGAGCATCACAGACCTGGTGGTTTGCTTCAACAGATAGAGATTCCTGAGTTGTCACGACCCAGAATCCTAATCTAGGTCGTAAAGGCGCCCAACGACGGGATTAGGCAAGCCAACACAAATTATACTAAGTGTTACTACCCTTCCCATTTAATTAAACAAGTCGACATTTACAAATTTTAAACAATTAAACATGATGATAGCTTGACATGGAAATAAAGCATAACACTACATGGACAAAATAAGGCATACGTATGCCTATACAAACCAAAACCCAAAATATACACTACGCGTGTGCTAGGAACTAGTTTCACGAGAGTCATGGGCATACTAACGGAATATACAAAAAAAAGTAATATATATACAAATCCACAGCCTGGATGAAATATACAGGGAAAATAACAAAAGTAAGTGAAAACTCCATGGTGCTACTGGGAATCGCCAGAGGAAGCAGCTCACCGTGAAGTCAAGTCCACAAGGTCAGGGTCTATCTCCGGTACAGTAACTTGAAACACCTGCCTCAGAACTTGTACAGTTAAGTACATAAGTGCAGCATGAGTACATATTAAATAAATATGTACCCAGTGAGTATCCCGCCTAAACTCGAAGAAGTAGTGACGAGAGGTCGACTCGATATTCACTAGGGTCCAACAGTAATAACATATGATAGAATATAATGAAATACAGTAGGCATGTCAGGAAATAAACAAATAAGTACATATCAAAAGCATAAATTCGAACAACTACTGAACTAAACAATAAAGCACTTTCAAGGGTAAGACCACCGAACGAAACAATAATCACAAATTCTTAGATCCGCCGTGGCGTACGGCCCGCTCCCATAAGGTACCTTCTAAACTAGCCGTAGCGTACGACCCGATCCCATATGTATTTCAAGTATTTCTCAACAATGTCGTGGTGTACGGCCCGATCCCATATATATCACAAATACTTCTCAACACTGCCGTGGCGTACGACCCGATCCCATATACATTTCAATCTTCTTTCAACTCTGTCGTGGAGTACGGCCTGATCCCATATATATACTTCAATTACTTCATCAACTCTGCCCTGGCGTACGGAGCGATCCCATATATATTTCAAATACTTACTTTCCATAACAAATTCCTTTCCATTCAACAATTTCCCATAAAGCCTCAGAGGAACAATATTATACAAAACATAATCTCATAGTACATATGGCGTCACAATGAATCATATAAGGCATTGCATGGAAGCCTATAAGGAACTACGAGGAAGCATGTAAGGCATATAAGGCATTACGAGGAAGCATATAAGGCATGATGTGTGCCTAACTACTCGTACATAACAATAATAGCCGCTACGTACAGACTCTCGTCACTTGGCGCGTACGTAGCCCCCAAACAATTTACGCATAGCATATACATCACCTATGAGGACAATTCCCTCTTACAAAGTTAGAAAGAAGACTCACCTCGTGTCGAATCTACCCCTCGGACCACAATTGCGCCCGAAACTCCGAACTCTACACCCGAGGACTCGCAACTAGCCAAAAGGTATACAATAATATCAATGCATGCACAATGCGGGAAGTTATCTTAGTTATTCATTAAAATCACTATTCTTGAAGAATTCCCAAATCCCAACCCCGGTCCCGCATGATCAAATTCCAAATATACTCGAAGGGATCACTCACCCATAGCCTAAGGATCATTAAGGTGTGATTTCTACTTGAATTCAAGGCCTAAAATGGAAAATCACAAAATCCACAAGAACCATAAAATTACTACCTAATTATATGATTTTAGATAATTTAGTAGGGGATTTAACTAGGAATTAATGTTTGAAACTAGTAAAACTATGGAATTTACTTACCTCAATAACAGTGGTGGAAGGTTCCTTGAAGAGCTCTCTAAAAACTTGAGGAGGAAGATGAAAATGGAAGAAATATGCTAAGTGCCGCATTGAATAAAACTTCCCAAGGATTCCTTCACTGCGATCGCGACAAGGGGCCTGCGATCGCGGCAGAAGTCCCGCGATCACAAAGGCCAACTGGCCAGACCTCTGCGATCACGGCAGAGGTCATGCGATCGCGAAGAGTAACTGTGCCTGGCCCTGGCTTGCCACTATGCGATCGCGACAATGGGGCTGCGATCGCGAAGGTATGGAGTCCGACCTTCCGCGATCGCGAAGAGGAAGTTGCGATCGCAAAGAATAATCAGAAGCCCAGCCCAGATCCTTCTCCGCGATGGCAACCCATCTCCTGCAATCGCAGAGAAGGAAACCAGACAGCAAAAATCTGGTTTTTTTCACACTTAGCTCCCGGTGACCCTCTGGACCCTGTCCAAAAGCACCGTCAAGTCTGTATTCATGATACGGACTCGCTCGAACTTCCAGAATTCAAAAAAGAACAACGAAACTCGGAATTCAACCCCAAAACCAAATTGAATCAAGCTTAAGAACTTAAGATTCTAGAATTCATTACAATGCGCCGAACCGGCTTATACTACTCGGAATGATTTCAAATTTTGCAGACAAGTCGTAAATGACATAACGCAACTATTCCCAATCTCGGAATTGCATTCGGACCTCGGTAACTTAAAATCACATTCCAAACTAAATTTCAAATTCTATGAAACTCCTCAAAACTTCATTAACTCTAAATTTTCCCATTTTGATCCGAAACCTGTCAAATCAAGTCTGTTTCTTACCAAATTTCACAGATAACTTAAATAACACAAATTGAACCTGTTCCAGACTCCTAAATCATAATACGGGCCCGGCAGCACAGGTTTTACATCGAGGTTCATTTTCATAAGCCTTTACTATTTTCAGAAAACAATTTTCTTTAAAAATTCATTTCTCGGACTTGGGTCCTCAGAATTCGATTCCGCGAATACGCCCAAGTCCCATATTTTCTTACGGACCCCCCGGGACCGCCATATCACGGGTCCGGGTTCGTTTGCCAAAAATGTTGACCAAAGTCAACTTTATTCAATTAATTATCATAAATTCAACTTTTTATCAAGTTTCCACATAAAAGGCTTCCTGGCTACACGGTCGGGCTGTGCACGCACATCGAGATGAGATTAACGGAGGTTTTTCGGGGACTCGGAACACAGTCATAATTAACTTTACATAAGATGGCCTTTTGGGTCATCACAATCTCCCCCTCTAAAACAAACGTTCGTCCTCGAACGAACGTAGAATCGTACCTGAAGTGCTGAATAGCTTTGGATACCTGCTCCGCATGTCGTCCTCAGACTCCCAAGTCGCCTTGTCGATTGGTTGGCCCCTCCACTGGACCTTTACGGCAAAAACTTTCTTAGACCTCAACTGGCGGTCTTGCCTATCAATAATAGCAACTGGCTCCTCCTCGAAGCCCAACTTCTCATCTAACTGAATAGTGCTGAAATCAATCACGTGAGAGAAATCGGCATGATGTCTCTGGAGCATGGATACATGAAATACCGTATGAACTCCTGATAAGGTGGGAGGTAAAGCAAGCTCATAAGCAACCTCCCCGACTCGCCTCAACACCTCGAAAGGGCCTATAAACCTGGGGCTCAGCTTGCCCTTCTTCCCGAATCTCATAACGCCCTTCATCGGCGAAACGTTCAACATAACCTTATCTCCCTCCATAAATGCTACATCACGCACCCGCTGATCTGCGTAGCTCTTCTGTCTGGACTAAGTTGTGCGGAGTCTCTCCTGAATAATCTTTACCCTATCCAAAGCATCTCTCACCAGATCCTTGCCATATAACTTGGCCTAGCAAGGCTCAAACCACCCGATAGGAGAACGACATCGCCGACCATATAAAGCCTCGAATGGAGCCATCTCGATTCTGGACTGATAACTGTTATTGTATGCAAACTCCGCCTAAGGAAAGAACTGGTCCCATTGACCGCTAAAATCAATCACACAAGCCCTGAGCATATCCTCCAAAATCTGAACTGTACGCTCCGACTGACCATCAGTCTGAGGGTGAAATGCTGAGCTGAGATCTATCTGAGTGCCCATCTCACTGTGCAATGCTCTCCAGAAGCGCGAGGTGAACTAAGGACCTTGATCTGATATAATGGACACCGACACACCGTGCAACCAGACTATCTCCCAAATATAAATCTGGGCTAGCCTCTTTCCAATATAAGTATAGCCACAAGAATGAAATGTGCCAATTTGGTCAATCTATCCACGATTACCCAAACTGCGTCAACCTTCTGCAAGGTCCGAGGCAACCCAACCTCAAAGTCCATAGTGATGCACTCCCATTTCCACTCAGGAATGGGCATTTGCTGAAATAAGCCTCCTGGCCTCTGGTGCTCGTACTTGACCTGCTGACAATTGAGGCACCTAGCCACAAACTGCACTATATCCTTCTTCATCCGCCTCCACCAGTAGTGCTGCTTCAAATCATGGTACATCTTCGTCGCACCCGGGTGAACAAAAAACTGAGAAATGTGAGCCTCTTCTAGAATTCTCTTCCTCAGGCCATCAATATTAGGAATACATAAACGGCCCTGTAGTCTCAAAACACCATCCTAGCCCAAGGTAACCTCCTTGTCCCTGCCCTGGACCACTGTATCCCGAAGCTCTACAAGGCATGGATCATCAAACTGTCGAGCCTTAATCTCCCCCAACAATGAAGACTGAGCAACTACATGAGCCAAAACTGGACAAGGCTCCGAAAGGTCCAATCTCACAAGGCGATTGGCCAAGGACTGAATGTCCAAGGCTAAAGGTCTCTCCTCCGCTGCAATGTAGGCCAAGCTACCCATACTCGCTGCCCTCCTGCTCAAAGAATCTGCTACTATATTCGCCTTGCCCTGGTGATACAAAATAGTGAGATCATAATATTTTAAAAACTCACACCATCTCCGCTGCCTCAAATTAAGGTCCTTCTGCTTGAATAAGTGCTGCAAACTGCAGTGATCAGTGTAGACCACCTATGACACACCATACAAATAGTGTCGTCAAATCTTCAAAGCATGAACAATCGTCGCTAACTCTAAGTTGTGCACATGATAATTCTTTTCATGAACCTTCAGCTGGCGCGAAGCATAAGCAATAACCCTGCCATCCTGACACATCCCAACCCGACGCGTGAAGCGTCGCAATACACAGTATACACCCCAGAACTGAAAAGCAATGACAGAACTGGTGCTGAGGTCAAAGCTGACTTGAGCTTCTGAAAGCTCGCCTCACACTCGTCGGACCACCGAAACGGGGCATTCTTCTGAGTTAATATGGTCAATAGAGCTGCAATAGAAGAGAACCTCTCCACGAATCAGCGATAATAGCCTGCTAGGCCTAAGAAACTCCTGATCTCTGTAGCTGAAGTAGGACGTGGCCAACTCTGAACCGCCTCAATCTTCTGAGGATCAACCTTGATACCTTCTCCGGATACCACATGCCCCAAAAATGCCACAGAATCTAACTAGAACTCGCACTTGGAGAACTTAGCATACATCTTCTAATCCCGCAAGGTCTGGAGCACAACCCTCAAATGTTGCTCATGCTCACCCAAGCTCCGCGAATAAATCAAGATGTCATCAATGAAGATGATGATGAAGGAATCAATATACGACCTGAATACCCTATTCATCAAGTCCATGAATGCTGCTGGGGCATTAGTTAAACCAAAGGACATCACCAGGAACTCATAATGGCCATATCTGGTACAAAATGCAGTCTTCGGAACATCTGAAGCCCGAATCCTCAACTGATGGCAACCCGACCTCAAATCAATCTTGGAAAACACACGAGCACCCTGCAACTGGTCAAATAGATCATCGATGCGCGGCAGAGGATACTTATTCTTAATAGCAACCTTATTCAGCTGGCGGTAATCAATACACGTCCGCATAGACCCATCATTCTTCTTCACAAATAGGACTGGAGCACCCCACGACGACATACTCGGCCTGATGAACCCCTTAGCCAACAACTCCTCAAGTTGCTCCTTTAACTCTTTCAGCTCCTTAGGAGCCATACGATACGGGGGAATGGAAATAGGCTAAGTAACTGGAGCTAAATCAATACAGAAATCAATATCTCGATCTGGAAGCATGCCTGGAAGATCTGAAGAAAATACGTCTAAAAGCTCTCGCACCACCGACACTGAATCAATGGTCTAAGACTCGGCGGTGGTGTCTCGCACATAAGCAAGGTAAGCCAAACAACCCTTCTCGACCATATGCCGAGCCTTCATGAAGGAAATGACCCGGCTGGAGGTACTAACTGAAGAACCTCTCCACTCTAGCCTAGGCGACTCAGGCATGGATTAAGTGATTGTCTTGGCATGGAAATCTAACACAGCATGATAAGGAGATAGCCAATCCATGTGTAAGATAACCTCAAAATCAATCATATCCAGCAATAAAAGATTTGCTCTGGTGTCAAAATCGCAGAAAGTGATCACACAAGACCGGTAGACTCGGTCTACCACCACAGAATCGCCCACAAGAGTGGACACATATATAGGAGAACCCAATGACTCACGAGGGATATCCAGAAAATGAGCAAATAATACTGAAACATATGAATACGTGGATCCTGGATCAAATAGTATTGAAGCCTATCTACCACATACTGAGATAATACCTGTGATTACGGCGTCTGAGGCCACTACATCTGATCTGGCCGGAATGACATAAAGTCTGGCTGAGGCTCCGGAAGACTGAACTCCCCCAGAGTGAACAGGAACTAACTGACCTTCTCCTGACTGGCCTCCCCCTCTAGGACGATCCCTGCTGACCTGTCCTCCACCTCGAGGTGGCCGGACTGCTGGTGCTGAACTCCTAAGCTGATAACTCTACTGCACTGCCTTGCCCCAATACCTGGAATAATACCTCCACGTATGACCCGGCTCCCCACACTCGAAACAACCTCCTGGTTCTACAGCCCGCTGCCCGAAAGGGGAAGAACCCCAAATAGCCGGAGGGGGGTGTGAACCCTCTGGTAAGGCACTGAAATAGGAACTAGAGGATCTCTGATGACTTGAATAACTGCTGGGTGCACCCTGGATGGATGGAGGACGATAGGAACGCTCTGGCATAGCGCCGAACTGAGGCCTCACTGAACCACCTCGAGGGGGTAGTGTGGGTGCTGAATTTGAAGGTCTGTTGGGCTGACCACCCCCGAACTGACCCCTGCTCCTAGATGAAACATCCCTGAACTCTCTTGAGAACCTGACCCTTTAGTCCCGCTGACCCTGCTGACCCTGCTCCCTGCTCCTCAACCGATACCCCTCAATCCGTGGAGCTATCTCAACTACAAGCTGGTAGGGGTACCCATCTCCACTTCTCGGGTCATAGAGGACCTAATACCTGGATGCAAGACTTCCACAAACCGCCGCACCCTTTCGGCATCAGTAGGCAATATCACAAGGGCATGGCAGATTAAATCGAAAAATCTAGACTCATAATCAGTCACTGACATCTGCCCCTGCTCTAGTCGCTCAAACTGACCCAGTAGCTCCTCCCTCTCAGTAGGTGGAATGTATTTGTCTAGAAATAGCTGAGCAAACTGATCCCAAGTTACGAGCTCTGCCCTCTAACTGAAATGTGGTGAGAATATGTTGGTCTGCTGAGAATATATGACTGCCACCACCTACGAGCTCTGCCCTCTAACTGAAATGTGGTGAAATCCACTCCATGGGACTCCAAAATCCTCATGTTGTGCAGTCTGTCCCTGCACCTATCAATGAAATCATGAGCATCCTTACCCCGCTCACCCTCGAAGATTGGAGGGCGAAGTCAGGTCCATCTATCTAACATCTTCTGATGGTCACCCTCTGCAAATGGCTTGGGCTTTAGGGTTGCTACTATGGGCTAAACCCCTCCCACGGGCGGTGTGCTCGGGGTATGACGTGCTGTTGCTACCTGACTTGTGGCCTGAGCGGTAGGGGTCTGGACTCCCCCTCTCACCTGAGAAGTAGTAGGGTCGGCTGGAAATAAACCAGCCTGGGACATAGTGTCCATGAATCTCAGCATACGGCCCATGACCTCCTGGAAGCCTGGCCGCGTCATGAAATCCACTCGAGTAGGTGCTACTAGAGGCACCTCATCCTGCTCCTCCATAATAGGGTCCTCTGGTGGTGCCACTTGTGTAGCTCTGGTACGTCCTCGTCCCCTACCTCAAGCAAGTTCTCTACCCCAACCTCGGGCGGAGGGGGCAGCGGCATCTCCCGGGCCAAAAACATTGGATGCACGCGTCCTCACCATCTGTGAGAGAATAGAAGAATAAGTTTGAGTACATAATACATTGCATGATAGGATATGAATAAAGGGAAGTTTCCTAACACCCCATAGCCTCTTGAAGTTAAGTACATACGTCTCTGTACCGATCCACAAGACTCTACTGGTCCTGCCCATGACTCGTGAGACTTACGTGAACCTAGTAATCTGATACCACGTTGTCACGACCCAGAATCCTAATCCAGGCCGTGATGGCGCCCAACGACGGGGTTAGGCAAGCAACCACAAATTACACTAAGTGTTACCCTTCCCATTTAATTAAACAAGTCAACATTTACAAATTTTAAACAATTAAACATGATGATAGCTTGACATGGAAATAAAGCATAACACTACATGGCCAAAATAAGGCATACGTATGCCTATACAACCCAAAACTCAAAATATACACTACGCGTGTGCCAGGAACTAGTGTCACGAGAGTCATGGGCATACTAACGGAATATACAAACGAAAGTAATATATATATATATACAAATCCACAGTTTGGATGAAATAGACGGGAAAAATAACAAAAGTAAGTGAAAACTCCATGGTGCTGCTGGGAATCACCAGAGGAAGCAGCTCACCGTGAAGTCAAGTCCAAAAGCTCAGGGTCTATCTCCGGTACAGTAACAAGAAGCACATGCCCCAGAACCTATACAGTTAAGTACAGAAGTGTAACATGAGTACATATTAACTAAATATGTACCCAGTGAGTATCCCGCCTACACTCGAAGAAGTAGTGACGAGAGGTCGACTCGATACTCACTAAGGTCCAACAGTAATAACATATGATAGAATATAATGAAATACAGTAGGCATGTCGGGAAATAAACAACAAGTACATATCAAAAGCAGAAATTTGAACAACTAGTGAACTAAACAATAAAGCACTTTCAAGGGTAAGACCACCGAACGAAACAATAATCACAAATTCTTAGATCCGCCATGGCGTACGGCCCGCTCCCATAAGGTACCTTCTAAACTCGTCGTGGTGTACGACCCGATCCCATATGTATTTCAAGTATTTCTCAACACTGCCGTGGCGTACGGCCCGATCCCATATATATCACAAATACTTCTCAACACTGCCGTGGCGTACGGCTCGATCCCATATATATTTCAATTTCTTTTACACTCTGTCGTGGCGTACGGCCCGATGCCATATACATTTCAATCTCCTTTCAACTCTGTCGTGGCATACGGTTCGATACCATATATATACTTCAATTACTTCTTCAACTCTGCCGTGGCGTATGACCCGATCCCATATATATTTCAAATACTTACTTTCCATAACAAATTCCTTTCCATTCAAAAATTTTCCATAAAGCCTCAGAGGAAATTTACTATACAAAACATAATCTCATAGTACATATGGCGTCACAATGAATCATATAAGGCATTGCAAGGAAGATATAAGGAACTACCAGGAAGCATATAAGGCATTACGAGGAAGAATATAAGGCATGATGTGGGCCTAACTACCCGGACATAACAATAATAGCCTCTACGTACAGACCCCCGTCACTTGGCACGTACGTAGCCCCCAAAATTTACACATAGCATATACATCACCTATGGGGACAATTCCCTCTTACAAGGTTAGAAAGGCCCTCGGACCACAATTGCGCCCGAAACTCCGAACTCTACACCTGAGGACTCGCAACTAGCCAAAAGGTATACAATAATATCAATGCATGCACAATGTGGGAAGTTATCTTAGTTATTCACTAAAATCGCTATTCTTGAAGAATTCCCAAATCCCAACCCTGGTCTCGCATGATCAAATTCCGAAAATTCTCGAAGGGATCACTAACCCATAGCCTAAGGATCATTAAGGTGTGATTTCTACTTGAATTCAAGGCCTAAAATGGAAAATTACAAAATCCTCAAGAACCCTAAAATTACTACCTAATTCTATGATTTTAGATAATTTAGTAGGGAATTTAACTAGGAATTAATGTTTGAAACTAGTAAAACTATGGAATTTACTTACCTCAATAACAGTGGTGGAAGGTTCCTTGAAGAGCTCTCTAAAAACTTGAGGAGGCAGATGAAAATGGAGGAAATATGCTAAGTCCCGTATTTAATAAAATTGCCCAGGGATTCCTTCACTGCGATCGCGATAAAGGGCATGCGATCGCGGCAGAGGTCCTGCGATCGCGAAGGCCAACTGGCCAGACCTCTGCGATCGCGACAGAGGTCCTGCGATCGCGAAGAGTAACTGTGTCTGACCCTGGCTTGGCACTATGCGATCGCGACAATGGGGCTGCGATCGCGAAGGCATGGAGTCCGGCCTTCCGCGATCGCGAAGAGGAAGCTGCGATCACGAATAATTATCAGCAGCCCAGCCCGGATCCTTCTCCGCGATCGTGACCCACCTCCTGCGATCGCAGAGAAGGAAACCAGACAGCAAAAATCTGGTTTTTTTCCAACTTAGCTCTCGGGGGTCCAAAACTCACCCGAGCCCCTCGGGACTCCATCCAAAAGCACCGGCAAGTCTGTATTAATGATACGGAATCGCTAGAACTTACGGAACGCAAAAAACAACAAAGAAACTCGGAATTCAACCCCAAAACCAAATTGAATCAAGCTTATTAGCTTAAGATTCTAGAATTCATTACAATGCGATGAGCCGGCCTTTACTACTCGGAATGATTTCAAATTTTGCAGACAAGTCGTAAATGACATAATGGAACTATTCCTAGTCTCAGAATTGCATTCGGACCTCAGTAACATAAAATCACATTCCAAACCAAGTTTCAAATTCTACAAAAATCCTCAAATCTTCATTAACTCTAAATTTTCCCATTTTGATCTGAAACCCGTCAAATCAAGTCCGTTTCTTACCAAATTTCACAAATAACTTAAATAACAAATATTGAACCTGTTCTAGGCTCCAAAACCATAATACGGGCGCGTCAGCACAGGTTTCACATCAAGGTTCATTTTCATAAGCCTTTAGTATTTTCAGAAAACAGTTTTCTTTAAAAATTCATTTCTCGGACTTGGGTCCTCGAAATTTGATTTCGGGTATACGCCCAAGTCCCATATTTTCCTACGGACCTCCTGGGACAGCCAGATCACGGGTCTGGGTTCGTTAGCCAAAAATGTTGACCAAAGTCAATTGTATTCAATTAATTATCAGAAATTCAACTCTTTATCAAGTTTCCGCATAAAGGCTTCCCGGCTACACGCCCGGGCTGCGCACGCACGTCGAGGTGAGATTAATAGAGGCTTTTTGGGGCCTCGAAACACATTCATAATTCTTTTTACAAAAGATGGCCTTTTGGGTCATCACATGAGTGGAAGTGGGAGCGTATCACTTTGGACTTCCTTGTTGGACTCCCATGGACTCAGAAGAAGTTTGGCGTTATTTGGGTTATTGTGGATAGGCTAACTAAATCAGCACATTTCAATCCAGTGGCAAGTACTTATACTTCGGAGTGGTTGGCAGAGATATATATTCGAGAGATTTCTCGCCTTCACGGTGTGCCCGTGTCTATCATTTTTTATCAAGGTACGCAACTTACTTTGCACTTTTGGAGGGCAGTTCAGCGCGAGTTGGGTACACGGGTTGAGTTGAGCACATCACTCCATCCTCAGACGGACGGGAAGTCCGAGCGTACTATTCAGATCGTGGAGGATATGCTCCACGCTTGTGTTATTGACCTTGGAGGTTTTTGGGATCAGTCTTTTCGTTAGTGAAGTTTGCCTACAATAATAGATAAAAGTCGAGCATTCAGATGGCTCCCTATGAGGCATTATATGGTAGACGGTGTAGATCACCAGTTGGATGGTTTGAGCCGGGAGAGGCTCGATTATTGGGTATAGACTTAGTTCAAGAAGCCATAGATAAGGTCAAGGTTATACAGGAGCGACTTCGTGCAACTTAGTGTAGGAAAAAGAGTTATGCCGACCGTAAGGTTCGAGATGTGGCATTCATGGTTGGAGAGAGAGTATTACTTCGGGTATCGCCCATGAAGGGTGTTATGAGATTTGGTAAGAAGGGTAAGCTGAGCCCTAGGTATATCGGGACATTTGAGATTCTTGATATAGTGGGGGATGTAGCTTATAGGTTGTGTTACCTCCAGGGTTATCCTTAGTTCATCCGGTATTCCATGTGTCTATGCTCCGAAAATATCATGGTGACCCGTCCCACGTGTTAGATTTCAGTTCTGTCCAATTGGAAAAAGACTTGACTTATGAGGAGGAGCCGACAGCAATTTTAGACCAGCAAGTTCGTCAGTTGAGGTCAAAGAGTTATCCTTCAGTTCGAGTGCAATGGAAAGTTCAGCCCGCTGAGGAAGCTACTTGGGAGTATGGGTCGGACATGCAGAGTAGATATCACCACTTGTTTGCTAATCCATGTAATTTTCTATGTCCGTTCGAGGACGAATATTTGTTTTAGAGGTGGAGATTGTTATGACCCAAAGGTCCATCTTATGAATTAAGATACTATTCGGGGATCATTAGACCTAAAAAGATTAATTTTAATTACCTTTATTTGCATGTGCAGTCCGGGCGTGAAACCGGAAAGCTTTTATGTGAAAATATGAGAAATAGAATTTTTAATAGATAAAATTTGGTTTTAGTTGACTTTGGTAAATATTTTGAGTAAACGGACCCTGATTTGTGTTTCGATGATCCCGGGAGATCCGCGGTAAAATATGGGACTTGGGAGTATGTCCGGAATTGAATTCCGAGGTCCCTAGCCTTAGAAAATAATATTTGTAGAAAATTGTTGTGCTGAGTTTTAAAGAAAATAAAGAAATAAATTAATGTTTTAACTTGATGGTATCAGGACCGTATTTTGTTATTATATTTACGTCCTATCGGTAGAATTTGGTGAGAATCAGAATTGATTTGACGTGATTTGGACGTCCGGTTGAAAAGTTAGAAAATTTAGGTTTTCTTGAGAAAATCATGAGTTTTGAGGTTAAATTCATAAATTTTTATGTTATTTTGATGATTTGATCGCACGAGAAAATCCGTATGATATGTTTAGACTTTTGTGCACGTTTTGTTTGGAGCCCCGAAGGCTTGGATGAGTTTCAGATAGGTTTAGGTTATGTTGCGCTTGTTTTTGACGCTTCATCGTCGTTTCTTCAAGCATAAATGATACCATATTAAGCAAATGAGCTACAAATTCAGTTTTTATTGAATCATTAGATCTGTGTCGTAATTATGGAGCCATAGGAAAAAGAATAATCCAATTTGGACATCGTATGAGGAAGTTATGCTCATTTTCGTATCGGGAAAATTTGTCGGTTTCTGGTGTGGTCGCAATTTTGCGAACATTTTTAACGCAATTGCGAACTTTTTGTCGCAAATGCGACTTTTTCAAGCCCTTCCTTGTTATCAACTGCGAAGGTTTTCTTCACTTTTGCGAGGGTTTGCAATTACGAACCCTGGATCGCAATGCGACATCTGTAGCCTGTTAAGTGAGATTTTAGATAGGACTGTCACCCATTTTTAAATTCTCTCAAACCCTAAACCTCCATAGGCGATTTTCCAAAGACCCAAACTTCTCCAAATCATTGGTAAATGATCTCTAACTAATTCCATTCAATCCTTAACAACTTTTAACAAGATTTCAACCTAGAATCTAGAGTTTTCATGGTAAACAAAAATGGGATTTTGGGTAAAGCTTAAAAATTTCAAAACTTGGGGATTTAGAACATGAATTGAGGCCGGATTCAAAAACCAATTGTATATGCGGGCTCGTGGGAGAATGGGTAACCGGGTATTGGTCTGAACCTCGAGTTTAGACCAAGCAGGCCCGGGGTCGATTTTTGTATTTTGATAAGAAAATATAGGGAAACCATAGGTTTTCATTAAAGTCAATTCTTTTAAGCAATAGTTGATGATATTGAACCAATTGTGATTAGATTCGAGCGGGTTAGAGGCAAATTCTAAAGGAAAAGTTGTGCTAGAGTAGTGATTTGCTTGTGAAATTGAGGTAAGTGCTTGGTTTAACCTTGACTTGAGTTAATAGGAATCCCCAAATTAAATGCTATGTTAATTTGAATGTGTATGGTGTATAGGTGAGGTGACGAGTATCTATGCACCACCAAATTACTTGTTGAACATGATCTCTTCCCCGTTTTCAATTTAATTGATCCCTAGTTTAATTGTTTTATGATCATTGAGGCCTTCATGCCTACTTGGTTAGTCAACTTGTTGTTAAATATTGTTTCAAGTATTTTGAAAGTGTTACTTTTTCCTTAGTCACATTGTGGTACATCTGGTTGAGCTGGTTGTCAGTGTTACATTATACATTTCGGTTGGTTTCGTTGTGTAGTGCTGAAGACCTTTTTTCGCAAATTTCATTACTGTATTCACGAATACAACTCACTAATATAGTCGAATACATTCTCTGCTTAGATGGACACCCCTGTTTTCCGCTGAGTTTTGCTACTGTATTCATGAATACAGTAGAAAAAATACATCGCTCGCAAATATAGTCGAATACATTCTTTGCTTAGCTGGACTCCTCCGTTTTTCGCAGAGTTTCTCTACTGTATTCATGAATACCGTAGCAAAAATACATCGAATACGATCTATAACAACTAAAAATATAGCTATTAGAAATAATTTAGTAAATGGTAGCTATAGCAAGCAAATTTCTCTTTTCTAAATTCTTTGATCATATACTTTAGAATAATTTTAGTTCGCCAAAACGGTTAACCTTTGGGTTTCGAATGAGTACCAGACTTTCTATAATGACCCAAAAAGGGTCATCCCGCGTATTTCTAGCTAAACCTGTGTTCTGAGGTCAAGAAAACCTCCTTCTATCTCACCTCGCTTTGCGTGCGCATCCCGAGCATGTAGCCGAGAAACCGTTATGAGAAAAAAAACTAATGAAATGATGTTTTGTACTTAAAAATCTAGTAGAGTTGACTTTGGTCAACATTTTTGGTAAGCGGACCCAGACCTATGATTTGACGGTCCCAGAAGGTTCATAGGAAAATATGGGACTTGGGCGTATGCCCGGAATTGAATTCCAAGGTCCCAAGTTCGAGAAATGAAAATTTGAAGTAAATTGTTTTCTGAAAAATATAAAGATTTTTTAGAATGAAATTCTATGTGAAACCTGTTGTATCGGACCCGTATTATGGTTCCGGAGCCTGGTACATGTCCTACATATTATATTTGCTATGTCTGTGAAATTTGGTAAGGAACGGAATCCATTTGACGTGATTCGGACCTAAATTTAAAAAGTGAGGTTTAAAGAAAGTTGTGAGAATTTTTTATCGATTTTGAGGCCTAATTCGATGTTTCCTACGTTATTTTTGTGATTTGATTACACGAATAAGTCCGTAGGATATTTTCGAGGTTGTGTGCACTATTGGTTTGGGGGTTCCGAGGGCTTTGGGGGTTCCGAGGGCTCGGGTAAGTTTCGAGTAGGTCTCGGGGTGTGCTAGGAAAAATCACAACTGTTGCAGGTTTAGAGAATTTCAAATCTCTTAACCTGCCGGTGCAGTCCGCGGTCCCTTTTTTGCGGCCCGCGGTGGGAGTCCTCGCGGCCGCGGTCGCCTTGCGCGGTCCGCGATGGAAGGCCTTCACGGTCCGCAGTCGCCTTAGCGCGGCCCGCGGTGGAGGGGGCTTTCGCGGTCCGTGGTCGTTTAGCGCGGTCTGCGGTGGGGAACCTGAGAGGGGTATAAATAAGCGGGATTTTCTGTATTTTATTTATTTTTCAAGACTCCAAACATAGGAGGCTATTTTGCCAAGCACTCCTTCTTCTCCAAAACAATTGTAAGTGATTTCTAACTTATTTTCTTCACTCCTTAACTTCTTTTTACAAGATTTCATCCTAGAATCTAGGGTTTTCATGGTAAAATTGGGAATTTGGGTAGTAACCTAGGGTTTTCAAGATTCAGGAATTACCCGTGAATTGGCTATGAAATCATACAAAAATCATATATTAACGATCCTTAGGTTATGGGTGAGTGTTTCCTTCGTAAATTTTCGGAATCCGAGCATGTAGGCCTGAGGGTGGATTTTTGGGATTTCTTTAAGAATGATGAATTGGCTAATGAAATAGGAGAATTCCATTCTTTTGAGTGTAATTTGATATATTTACATAACATTTGACTAGTTTCGAGTCCTTCAGTGAGAAGTTCGGAGTTTCGGGCGCATTCTTGACTTGGGAGTAGGTTTGACGCGAGGTGAGTCTCCTTTCTAACCTTGTAAGAGGGAATTGTCCCCCTAGGTGATCTGAATGCTATGTATTAATGTATGTGGGGGGGCTACGTACGTACCAAGTGACGAGAGTCCGTACGTAGTGGCTATTATTGTTATGTCGGGTAGTTTTGGACCCACGAGCATGCTTTTATGTGCCTTACATGTATCCCTAAATGTATGTTGAGTTGCTTATTATTCTTGAATTGGCATGAAGATATTAGGAAGTCATGTTTTAGATTTCATTACTTAAGTTCTCACTTTCAAGTATAATCTTTGTTAAATGCCTGAAATTCTAATAATTCTGTGTATGTATATGAGCACCCGCGTCACATGTATGATTCGTGAACGGGGTACCCTTATCATTATGTAAACCACGTCGCATGATCGATTTGCGAACGGGGTAATAGATGCATCTGTGGTTCGATCCGTTCGACCCTCGGCAGTGCACATTATTTTTGCAACGCTTCGGCCGTACGCTCAGGCATACTATGTGTTGTGTATTTGACTGAGAGTCTTGTTGTTATTATATAAACTGCTTCATGTGAAAAGGGACAGTATTTCATTATATACTATTGTGATTTGGCAGGTAGAAGTAAGTTGTAGATTTACATTTGATATTTCACGTCATTGTGATTTCCAGGACTGCTATCCCTACTTAGTCTTATTTAGCCCTGTTATTTACTCATGGCCCTAGTAAGTGTCACGTCTACTTATCATCATTACTTCTTCGATATTAGACGAGATACTCACTGGGTACATATTTGTTTATATGTATTCATGCTACGCTTATGTACTTAATTGTACAGGTTCCGAGGCAGGTGTATCTGGTTATCAGACCGAAGCGCGATCTTGAGAGCATACCCTGTACCCGACTCCACAGTGAGCTGCTCCCCCTTGGCGATCCTTAGCAGCACTTTGGAGTTATCTTTTGCTATTGCTGTCCATTTACTTCATACAGTAGCTAAGTTATTCTATCTTATTTTGTATATTCCACTAGTCCGTCCGTAGACTTGTGACACTAGGTCTTGGCACGCGTAGTAGATATTATAGTTTAGCTATATATATATATATATATATATATATATATATATATATATATATATATATATGTATGTATGTATGTATGTTAATTACAGCCCCTTTTGGTTATGTTGATTTAAGATGGCTAAGTTACATGTTTTCACCATACAATTTAATCTTAAAATTTGGCACGTTTTGGAACAATTTGTCAAAGTAGGTAATCTTGCTAGTAACACAAGTGTTGGCTTGCCTGACCCCGGCGTTGGGCGCCATCACGACCTGAGTTCGGATTTGTATCGTGACACTTTCCATATAATAGGTTAAACTTAGCCCTTAACTTATTATTAGGGTGTGTAGTTATGCTCGTCTAATGATGAATTCTGCTGTTTGTTTAGTTAAATTTCAGAAGTTTAGCCCGTCAAAACAACTAAGATGTGCTGTAGTATTCGAGAAATTAATGATCATGTGTACAATTTCTTTTTAATTTTGGATTTAAGTTTATTTAATTAACTCGAGAAGCGTGTGTAGTTCAACAGTCCCAAACTCACGGACAAATTATTTGCCAACTAAGTACAATTTAAGTTTGCTCCCATCACTTCTTATTTTAACTTTGGAATCTTTACTTAGAATTAATCACGTTTACCTAAATTTTGTCGCGATTACTGATGAATCTTAATTTAGTTATACTGTCAATAGGAAATACAAGTAATGGAGGCAATTAATGTAGTATCTCTGCAGCCTGCTGGATCTTGCATACGTCGCATCTCCTTTTTCCCGGGGTATAACGAGTTTTTCCAAAAATGACATTAATCGAAATGATTTTCTTATTTCATAGCCGTCACCTCGGGTAGTTTTATGATGTTCCGAGTCACCGGTTATTTTAAATCCCAAATGAAAAAAAAGATGACTTCGTTTAAAGTCTGCGAAAACCAGAAGACTGGGTAAGGAATTTTGTTAACCTGGGAGAAGGTATTGTAAGAAAAATGAGTAGATAATATTGACTAAGAACAAGAAGGAAAGAAGAACAACTTATCAAAAATACTGTTTCGTGGAAATCCGCTGTCTTGAAAGTGATTTCGGCCCGACTGGGTGCAAATCGTTAAGGCCGGTCGCTCCCCAGGTTCCACAGCACCTCCAAACACGTGCACTCGTGGCTGGAAGTTTAGAACTTGCACAAAATAGTTGTCCAGAAAAGAAAAAAAGATGGAGGTATTTTCTGTAGCTGTTACAGATAATAAATATATTGTAGGAAGAAAGTGATGATTAGCAAGATGCGGGTCAGAGCAGCTTTTACCCGAAGGATCGGGATCGAATCCACAGTAAGTTATGATTGTGAGAGTTGAGTTTCTAGGTAATATAGGAGTGTTTCGTGCTCTTAATTGCACTTCTCATACTTTTTTGATTTGACAATTATACTACGATTTATACTAATTGTAGTTTGCTAATTAACTAACTAATGTCATTTTGATTATTTTCTTAATGGATAAAAGGCACTAGGGCTATGACTTTTCCCTAGACGAATATTTAACGGTATCCAATACCTAAGGCAGAGATGTTAGCAAAGGGAACATAGTATAGCTAATGCACCGAATTAGCCACTTTATACCTCTCGATAGTTTGAGTGGTTTTGCCTTAATTGCCTATCTCGACGCCAATTGGGAGCCAAGATTATGCAAGCAATATTGGCTCAAGTAGGGTTTTACTATCTCTAGGTTTAACCCGTTAATTGAGACTATCAATCTCTTGATTTCGTCCCACTTCCTTGTTGGGTTGATTTTCTAGACTCGAGTTCTCTTTCTCAAGAAGAACCCGAGTCAATTGAACACTAATTAGTGTTTGCAACCACTAATTTTAACAAGAAAATCACAAATCAACCCAAATACTAAACACCCATAAACATCTAAGCCTTAATTTAAAGGACCCATTAAACACCCACACTAAGGTTGAGCCACAACCCTAGCTAATGGATTTAGCTACTCATAATAACCGAAGAAATAAGAGAAATAGATGAAGCAAAACCCATATAATTGAATTATAAACTAAAATTGAAAGATTCAATGTTGAAACCCTTCTAAAATTACTCAAAAAGCTGAAGGAAAACCGTTCACGAGCTCCTGATAATATCAGAGTATAAAAGCTGACCTAAAAATAAGAAAAGAAACTATTTATACTTGGCCGAATTTTCTGGAAAAAAAAAATACACTTGCGGGGTCACCGCGGATCGTACAAAATGGACCGCGGCCGCGGTGAGGCTTTTGGCTTGGAAATCTTGATCTCTGAACTTGGCCACCGCGGTCCGCATAAACTGGACCGCGGCCGCGGTGGCTTCAATGCGGACCGCGCAAAATGGACTGCGGTCCGCGGTGGTCTCCTGACCTTCAAGGCATGGGGTCTATGAACTCCTCAGTGCGGACCGCATAAAGTGGACCGCGGTCCGCGTTGGTCTTGCCTTGAAAACTGCTTATCTGATTCTCTCCATCGCAGACCGCATAAACTGGACCGCGGTCCGCGTTGGTTTGGCCTTCAAACACACCTCTCTGAATCTCTTCAGTGCGGACCGCATAAAGTGGACCGCGGTTCGCACTGGTCAGTTGAACTTGGCTTGTGCTTGTTCTTGGTACTTGTGCAAGTTTCACTCTTTTTTTAGCATGTTTTTTATTAGTTGTCACCCTTTTTTACTAAATTCTGCAACAAGCACAACAAGTAAGCCTTTAGGACTATTTTGCATACACTTTTATCCAAAATTTAAGCAAGAAAGAGTGTAAAATAATGTAAAATCTCTAGTTATCAACTCCCCCAAACTTAAGCTTTTGCTTGTCCTCAAGCAAACAAAATAAGCCCCACCCCTTTTGAGTAAATCCAAGAAATTCAGCTGTCCTAAGGTAACCTCTTCTAGCATCAATTGGGACTAACAATTTTCCTCAATGCAAATGAATCATTAACAACATTTGACCTTTTAAAACCATGGATTTCAATGTGACACAAGAACATCAAGAGTTGACTCGACTCATCAACGAAACTCTTACTACTACTTTTGTCATTGTGGAACCGAATTCCTACACGAGGCTAAGCCCTGCCTCCCATTTTCACAAGGCTAAGCATTGCCTTCTCTTTGCATGATACTAAGCTCTGTCTCAATCCTACCTCCCTATTTTCATAAGGCTGAGCATGGCCTTATCCTAGCATGGGACTGAGCCTTGTCCTAAATCTTGCACGAGACTAAGCACTGTCTCTCTTTGCATAGATATAGATATTGCTCTATCTTAAACCTTGCATTATTATCTTCTCTCGGGGCTAAGATCTTCCCTCAACCCTACGCAAGACTAATCTCTATCTTGTTACCGCTTTTAGCATTATGTCTCTACATCTCATGGGTTGAAATATAGCCAACTTGTCCAAAGGCGTCATAGTCTGAAGGCATCATCCTCATAGCCGGAAGACACCATGACATGTCTTGAGGATCTCTCAAACTTGCACATGACTATTCAAAGGCATCATGGTTCGGAGGCACCATCTTCATGGCCCGAGAACATCATTTCATGGCCTGCAAATCCCTTACCGAGCAATTCATGGTCTGGGATATCATAGTCTAAGGACGTCATCCTCACCGTCCAAAGACAGTCTTCATGGTCCAAAGGGAATTTGTATCATGTCTAAGTTTACGCAATAATTTATACATATGTGCTTGAAGTGTATTTTATTTTTGTAAAGTTGCAGGTGGTCTAGAAAGTAACTGTTATCCCAACAGGAGAAATCCCGCTCTAGTTCCTATCCACACCCTTCAAAGTATTTCAAACATAACCGTTCATCATCTGTTACCCAGTCTTATTTACCCATAACCATTTAAAACCCCAATTAACCCTACTTGGAATATTTTGTCCGTTCTTAAAACGATTCCATTGGCTTACTCCATCATTGGATCCAGAACTACACACGGTATGATTCCTGTAAAACCAGGGATATGTAGGCAGCTAAAAAATCAGAGAGCGGCCTATATCTTCCAAATTACATTACAACAAACCCAGTTTGATCCCAACATGTGGGGTCTGGGAAGGGTAGTCTATACGCAGACCTTACCCCTACCTAATGCAGGTATAGAGGCTATTTCCAATAGACTCTCGGCTCAGGAAGGGCAAGAAGAGGAAGAGGGAAGCAAGGAAGGAAGAAAGATGGAAGAGAACAAAAAAGGGAGAGATAAAGGATAAATAGTATCAAATAATAGGAACAGGGGAATACAATACCTGAGGCGAACAAAACCACATAACGTAATAAAAATATAAGAACATGAGGAGACATGTATGCTACTAAACCTATCGGTGAACACTATAAACTACCTACTAACCTTCTACCTTGACCCTCGACCTCCACATCCTCCTATCAAGGGTCATGTCCTCAGTGACCTGAAGCAGCGCTATGTCCTACCTAATCGCTTCTCCCCAGTACTTCTTAAGCCTACTTCGACCCCTTCTCAAACTCTCCATGGCCAACCTCTCACACCTCTGACAGGGACATCAATGCTTCTTCTCCTAACATGTCTGAACCATCTCAGCCACGACTCCCGCATCTTGTCCTCTATGAAGGCTACTCCCAATCTGTCCCGGATAGCTTCATTCTTAATCCTATCTCGCCTGGTACAACCACACATCCATCTCAACATCCTCATCTCTGCTACTCTCATCTTCTGCACGTGGGAGTTCTTGACTGGCCAACACTCAGCCCCATATAACATAGCGGGTCGAACCATCACTCGATAAAACTTACCCTTAAGTCTTAATGACACATTCCTATCACATCGAACACAGGAAGAGAGCCTCCACTTCATCCATCCCGCTCCGATGCGATGTGTGACATCTTCGTTAATCTCCCCGTTACCCTGGATAATAGACCTGAGATACTTAAAACTTGCTCTCTTATGGATAACTTGAGCATCAAGCTTAACCTCTACGTCTGCATCATGGGTCTCACTGAATTTGCACTCCAAGTATTCTGTCTTGGTTCTACTCAGTTTGAAACCTTTAGACTCCAAGGTCTGTCTCCAAACGTCCAACCTCACATTAACTCTGCTACGCGTCTCGTCAATCAACACTATAGCATCGATAAATAGCATGCACCAAGGCACCTCCTCTTGGATGTGACGCGACAGTACATCCATTGCCAAGCAAATAAAAATAGGCTAAGAGTCGATCTCTGGTGCAACCCCATCACCATAAGGAAATGCTCCGAGTCACCACCCAAAGTCCTCACCCGAGCCTTACCACCATCATACATATCCTTAATCATCCTAATGTATGCTATCGGAATGCCGCTAACCTTCAAACACCTCCACAAGACCTCCCTTGAAACTTTATTGTATGCCTTCTCAAGGTCAATAAACACCATATGTAAATCCTTCTTCCTCTCCTTGTACTGCTCTACTAATCTCCTTACCAGATGAATCGCTTCTGTAGTCGAACGCTCCGGCATGAATCCAAATTGATTCTCCGAAAATAGACACGCACCTCCTCACCCTGGCCTCCACCACCCTCTCCAAATTACTTTATTCGGTCAAAATTGGTCATCATTTCTTTACCCGACAACTCTTTCATCCTTCCCGAGTAAAGAGGGGCAACTGTTGATACCCAAATTTTCTCTCATATTTCTCAAATATACATACATACTTTCAAAATAGTGCATGTGCATCATCAAGTATTTTCCATAATTTTTCATAATTTTTAAAGGCTTTTAATTAATTTATTCTTGCATAAATAATTATTAATTGCATCACAAATAATTTTATGATGATTTATCATTTAATTCTCATCATTTTAAGCTTTAAATATTTTTGATGTGTTTATTATAATTATAATTTTTGCATCCTTAGGCTAAAACTGCATATTTTGCAATAATAGCCCATATATATGCATAGTTATATTAGTCATACGGAAAATGAATTTTTATATTTTTATAATATTAAGTAATTGTTTTAAATCCTTTTCATGCACAAGGGATATTTTTGTTATTTATTAATTTTTTTTATAAATTATTTATTTGTTAAATTAGGTATTTAAAATATTGCCCCCTAAAACCCCAATTTCGGACCTACACTACCCAATTACCCCAGCCCAATTGCCTATACATTAGCCCAAATACACCAGCCCACAATACATACCCTTAGCCCAAGACCCATTAACCCAATCCCCATACTCGTTTATTACAACTCGCTCGGCCTAATTTTCAATCCCAGTCGTTGATCTCTCGAGATCAACGGCCCACATCCCTTTCCCCCCTTTTAACTTACCCAAACCCTTAACCCTAACTCCCATTGAACCAAACCTGCTGCCCCTGTATTCTCTCATCTTCTCCCCATCCTCTCAAAACCCTAGCGTCGTCATCCCCATAATCTCTCCAATTCAAACCCCAAAATGGAATCAATCCATGATTCCTTACCTTATTCGGCCCCTCCTCCTTACTGGCTACCCATTTTTGGTATTACCTAATGGCTTGCCTAAAACGGAAAGCAGATCTTGTGAGAATCGGACCTAAATTGGTTCACCTTAACCTGTTGTTATTTCTGTTATGTTCATCATTATTTATCTTTGTAAGTGCGTATTTTCGTATCTCTTGTTGATTCTTACTTAACCCTAAGGTTAGGGTTTTCGGATCCTTTTCTATTCGAACCAAAATGGGTTCAAACCTTATTTTAAGTGTTATTTCGTCTATATTCACTCTATTACGCATGAATCTGCCTATTTCCGTTAATTCCTTTTACTTACCCAAATTAGGGTTTTAGATCCTCTTTAATTAAACCAAATTTGTTTGAATTCTATGTTTATTTTGAATAACATTCTGCCTATTTTTATTTTATTAAAATATATGATTCTTTGCCTTTATTTTCTATCGATTTTGTGGTTTACCAAAAATTAGGGTTTCAGATCTTTGATTGAACCAGATCTGGTTCGATTCTGGCTTTCCTTTTTTGGATAATCTCATGTCTACGTTCATTGTATGCATTATGTGATTCATTGCCTTATTTTTCTGCCAATTTTGTGAAGGTTTACCTAAAACTAGGGTTTGCGACTTCTTACTGATTTTCTGATACTCTTTCCTTTCTCATATGTGACTAACACTTTCCTTGTTTCTGTTTAATCTACCATGTTTTCTTTATTTCTTTACCTTATGTTGCCCTTACACTGAGTGTTAATTGATCCTATATGATAGTTTCCTTATTCTAAGTGTTACTCGCCTAATTACATGCCATTATTCCATGTTAATTTACGGAACTCTATAATATTTGCGCTAAAACTAGACTTCAATTGATTCTGTGATTAATTTATTTCCTTGCTTATGCGTGTTTGATTTCTTTCCATATGTGTTCGCCTAATTGAACACTGTTTAAACCTTCTCCCCTTTCCCCTTGAGAGAAGACTCAAACTCTCAATACTCTCACTAAAAACTCAATTTTTACTATGATTCTTTGCTCGTTTGTCTTGGTGTTGGTAGGCTGAAAGCCAAGGCCAATTGATTCTGGACTTAACTATTGTGGTGTACTTTCTTACTTTTCTGCCTAACTAGTAAGTCATTATCCTTTTGTCTTTTCATTTTTTCCATGTTTCCACAATCGGTGTTATTCGAACAACATGTTTTGAACTTTATTTTGAGCATGATTCTACCTTTATGCTTCTATGAGTCTCTTTTAGTCTTATAGTTGATACTGTTTGTCTGAGATTGGTTGTTTTGAATAATATGAATCCTCTTAAGAACATATGCATAACCTATCTCCTATATGTTGTTCTGAACCTGTTATGAATTTGAGTATCTTCAAGATAATTAGTCTTAAACCTTTGGAATAAGGCTGAGTGGTGGGCCGGTCCAGCCCGGGTCCGGCCCAAGCCCGCTAGCCCATATGGGTAGTGGGTCTAAACAGGCCGACCCATTTAAGCCCGAGACCATTTGGGTCTAGGAGCCCAGGTGGGCCGGTGCTAACCAACAAGCCCGTGAGCCCGAGACCGTTTGGGTTTGGGACCGGCTTCTAAGTGGGCCGGTTCAACTGGGGCTAAATAGGCCCAACAACTATATTTAAAAAAAATTAATTCAAATTATTTTTCAACCGTCTGCAAAAATAGTCGTTTGGCCTTTTCTAAAATAGCCATTTTACCCCTCCCCCAACTTTGTTTTAACCCCAAACTTTTTATAATTACACTATTTCCCTATTTTCAACTATAAATAACCCCTCATTCTTTCATTTTTCTCACAAGATCATCAACCTCTCTCTAATGTCTTCTATAATTGCTTACTTTATTGTTGCAATTTGTGAAAAATTGTGAAGATGGTGAATTGAAGTCTTCAAGTCTTTCAACGATATATAATTTTCAACAAGTTATTCGTCAATTCGGTAAACTCATTCCAACTCTTAAGTTTTAATATTAGAGTTTTGTTTGTTTTAATTTGTATAATTATAATTAATATGGCCTATTCTTTGAAATATATATTTAGTAAAAGTAAGGGAAAATCCAAGATTTGTGAATCTAGTGGCCAAGTTGTTACTCCTCCACTTCCCCCGGCTCCCCGACCTAAAGCTTTACCCGTCCTACCACTGCTATTCTTGATAGTGATAACACTTTATGACAATTTACCGATAGTCAATTTTACCATGATATTGCACCAGGTGAACACTTAAACCATGAATATATGAATGTTCTTTATGGTAATCCAACTATTGATGAAAATGATGATGAAAATATAGATTTTGATGAACCGTAACCGGATGACGATACACCCACTAGTCATGTTGTTGAAGTTAACCCAACTAATAATAATCCAAATGATGCCCCGTCTGACCCTGTCACGACCCTAAAACTACCCTGGCTGTGATGGCGCCTATTGTGGTACTAGGCCAGCCAACTAAATACTTAAAACATAAAGTAACCTTTCGTTCAAATCATTACTAAAACGATATCTCGTAAAAATTCCGTTTAAGCATTTTTTAAATAGATAATGATAAACCAAATGTAACGACCCGACCGGTTTTTTTGCGTTATCGGACCCCGTTCCCCTAAATGAACTTCCCATAGAGGCTTATTGTGATTTATGACTTGCGGGGACGGGTTGTTCGGAATTCGGAAGTGTTTAGAGCAGTATAGGAACACTTAGTTCCTTAAGGTCGGCCTTTTTGGCCAAGTTTGACTTCAGTCAACATTTGGAGTAAACGACCTCGGAATGGAGTTTCGACGGTTCCAGTAGCTTCGTATGGTGATTTTGGACTTGGGAGTATGTTCGAAATGGGTTTTGGATGACTCGGGAGAGTTTCAGCGCCCAATATAGAAATAAGAATTTCCTTAAGTTTGAAATTTTGTTTGGAACGTGTTTTTGTGTTATCGAGCTCCGAATAGAATTCTGAGACCGAGAATAGTTCTGTTATATCATTTGTGACTTGCCTTCAAAATTTGGTGTCATTTCGAGTAGTGTAGGTCGGTTCGGCGCATTGATACCAAATTCAAGAACTTGAAGTTCTTAGGTTATGATTCTAGGGGTTTTGAGGGGTGATTCTAAGTTTTAGCATTGTTTTGAGTGTTCCAAAGGCTCTAGCGAGTCCATATTTTGATTTGAGACTTGTTGGTATGTTTGGACAGGGGCTCGGGTGGGCCCAGGTGCCTCTCGAGCACCAAGTGAGGCCAAAAACCAGCTGCAATGGTTGTTGGTGCACTTGATATGGTGTGACCGCAGGTGCGGTTGCCTAGACGCAGGTGCGGAACCACTCCTGTGGTCCCAGCCTCGCAGGTGCGACCCTAGGTGGGCTGCCTAGTTCTCGCAGGTGCGGACTCCTGCACACAAGTGCGAGCCCAGGCCCTTGTCCCATTTTCCGCAGGTGTGAGCTATTGCTCACAGGTGCGAGACCGCATGTGCAGTCCTTGAGCCGCAGGTGCGGAACCATTGTTAGGCACTGTGTTTCTGTAAAACACGGGATTTTGTTGATTTTCTTCATTTTCTTTCCACCATTGTCGACCTAGGAAGCTTGGAAAAGAGCCAATTCACCTAGCTACTGAAGATGTAAGTAAATTCTACCCTAGTATTATTTTAATACATGAATTACTAGTTAAATTAACTACTTAATTAGTGAAAATCAAGGAAATGGGTAGTAACCTAGGGCTTTCAAGGAATTTGAGAATTTCCCGTGAATGGTCTATGAAATCAAGTAAAAATCATATAATAACGATCCTTAGGTTATGGGTGAGTGTTTCCTTCGAGAATTTTCGGAATCTGAGCGTGCGGTCCTTGGGGTGAATTTTAGGATTTCTACAAGAATGATGAATTGACTATATAGATAGGAGAATTCCATGCTTTGAGTATAATTTGATATATTTACGTAACGTTTGATTAGTTTCGAGTCCTTGGGAGACGAATTCGGAGTTTCGGGCGCATTCTTAACCCGAGGAGTAGATTCGACGCGAGGTGAGTCTCCTTTCTAACCTTGCAAGAGGAAACTGTCTCCATAGGTGATTTAAATGTTATGTGTAATGTTTGTGGGGGCTACGTACGTACCAAGTGATGAGAGTCCGTACGTAGCGGCTATTGTTGTTATGTACGGGTAGTTAGGCCCACATCATACCTTGTATTCTTCCTGCAATGAATTATATGTTATGAACTTATGTTATATGTAGTATTGTGTCCCTGAGGCATATGGAATTGGATAGTTGGACGGAATTGTTATGGAAAGTAAATTGTTAAGGTTTATTGTGTGTGCATGTGACCGCTTCGCAATTTACATTCCGCGAGCGGAGTGTGATTTCCCCACTCTCATGGGAGCGGGTCGTACGCTACGGCAAATTGAAAGATGCACTTATGGTTCGGGTCGTTCGACCCTTGGCAGTGCATAGGTATGATTAATTATGGTAAGGATGCACTTATGGTTCGGGTTGTTCGACCATCGGCACTGCACATAGATGACTATTCTATGGCTCAGACCGATTGTCCTTATCCCGTATGCGTTTGATAAATTGTTACTGATTTCATGGATATTGATTGATAGATTATTTGGGGGAAAGTTGAAGGAGTAATTGTTTACTTCCAGTACTTGCTCGGACTTCAGTGCCCTATATTTGCTGTTTTACTGCCTGTACATGCCTACTGCTTTCATCATATTATGTTATATCATATTATTGGACCTTCGTGAGTGTCAAGTCGACTTCTCGTCACTACTTCGTCGAGATTAGACGGGATACTCACTGGGTACATATTTATTTATGTACTCATGCTACGGTTCTGTACTTAATTGTACATGTTCTGAGGCTGGTGCATCTGGTTATCAGACCGGAGCTAGATTCTGATTTTATTTGGACCCGACTTCACGGTGAGCTGCTTCTCCTGATGATCCTTGGTAGCACCAAGGAGTTTCTTTTGCTTATTTTCCCGTCTATTTCTTTCGGACAATGGGACTGCGTCTTATATCTTTTGTACATTCTATTAGTATGCTCGTAGGAGCTGTGACACTAGTTCCTGGCACACACGTGGTAGCTATTATGGGTTATGGTCTGTATATATATAGGCTCATGCCTCTTACGACTGTTTTTGGTTAAAGACTGGTTAATTACACTTTTTGGTTAGTGTTTTTAAGCTTTAAACCTTGGTATATGTCGAGATGTTTAATCAAAAAGAAAGAAACCTTAGTAATTGACTGTTTGCTTGCCTGACCCCGCTGTTGGGCGCAATCACGACCTGAATTAGGATTTTGGGTCGTGACACCAAATATCTAAACACAGCCCAAAAATTCCCGGAGTTACTGGTCACGAGCATCTAAAGAAAAATACAAGTCTGATGCACTATCTCTAATACAGGATAAGTCTAGAAATATAAGTACTAAAGAAGTAAGAAGGAGAAGGCAAGGTTGTGGGCGTTGTGCAACTACCTTGCTAATCTCCGTAAGTCTCTGAACCGGGAAAACAACTCTCACTTGGATCTGCACACAAGGTGCATGGAGTAATGTGAATACGCCAACTCAATAGTAATAAAAGTAAATAAGGTCTGACCAGCAAGAAACACATAAAATACGTCATCAAATCATAGTAAGTACAGTATATTCTTCCAACAGTAAATATGTCAAATCATCACGCTAAAAAGCCGATTTCAATAGAAGAATCATTTGAGAATATGTTTCTAACAATTTCAATATAATTCAAGAAATTTAGTGTAAAAGTGATGAAAATCATAAATAGCCTCTCGGGCAAAAACATGTATAAAAAACTGCCCCTCGGGCATATCATCACTCAGAATTAGTTCATCAGCATACCTCACCAACACTCGTAATCAACCCCTCGGGCAACCTCACATCCACTCATGCCTCCCAATCACTCGGCACTCGACACTCGCACTCAGTAGGTACATTCGCTCACTAGGGGTGTACAGACTCCGGAGGGGCTCCTACTGTCACGACCCAAAACCGTTCAGGTCGTGATGGCACCTAACGGCGAGGTTAGGCAAGCCAACGTACAGCTATAACAATAAAAGTGCGGAATATAATCAACGGTATGGGGTAAGGCCGTAGAAACAAGCTGAGCCACAGCTCGGCCCAATATATACAACCCCGAATTACCAACATAACTACAACAAGTGTGTGCCAGGACTAGTGTCTGCTACGCTCAATTTACACCTTAAAAGAATGTAAGCGACCGTTGTCAAATATAGTAACCCAACAAG
>MDKH01018523.1:0-16769 GCA_005239495.1 Nicotiana undulata
TAGGACGCCACGGGGCGCGTCCAAGGGGTCATGGGGCATGGATGGAAAGCCGCCCATGACACCACACATGCCAAAAATATCTCACTGCATGAAATTAATTGCGCTATGTGCAAGCTGGCTCGGACACCACGTTGTTTTAAAAAAAGAAAACTTTCTTAGATGATACAAGTGAGTTATTTAACCAATTTATTGGAGATTATCAAAGTGATTTAGCTATAACTTAAGTCACATCATCTCTTATTACTTATATATGAGTATGGCATTGTAATTCATTGGTTTCTATAATTTTCTAAGTTTAATTTACTTTTTTTTGTGTGGGTGTGTTCTAAGAAGTTTAATCCCTAAAAACTGAATAAAAGTATATGTCTAGGAATAGAGTAAAATTATGAATAAAAATCCTTTTAAAAAACATCTTCAGAAAATGAAGTAAAATAATGATAAGGAAGGCTAAAATTAAGACCCCCTGGAAATGAGGAATTTTCAAGTGTTCAAAACCTATATATATATATTTAGTATGAGACTCCTAATACATATGTATATCAATATGCTCCCCTTTGGCAAACCAGAACCAGCTGGTGTAAAGGAGCTTTTCAAAATCAGGAATTTGTGTTTGTATGGGAAAGGAAAGCGCATTTTGGCTAATATATGGCCTAAGATTCTCCAATTCTTTTATTACGGAGAATTAAACAAAGCCATCCCATCTTCGTCAAATATATGGCCTGACATTTATTCTACAGCTAAAATAAATTCAATTATTTCCTTTCCCTATCAACATTCATTTAAAGAATGCAAAACGACATCCTAACCACTTCAACTTGTACCGAATTGTCCCGGTAAATAAACTTTTCCATTTGAACATCTCAACCCGTACATATGTGAACTAGTAAATATATTTGACCATTGACTATGCTTATGTCGCAAGAACACATGTGACATGGACAAAGTGCGTGCAACTCATCAGTGACGGATGCAGGATCTCCGCAAAGGGGGTTCAAAAAGAAAAAAAATTAAAAAGATTGTAGCTAGTGAGAATTAAACCTAAGACCTTACACAAGTTTTGAACCCCCTTGACCACTAAGCTATACTTTGGGATGTGTCAAGGGATTCAAAACTTAATACATCGAGGTAAAAGACAGATTTTGCCTTACAAATACAGTGTAATTTTTTGGCGACGGGGCCCTCCTTCCGCCCCCTAAATCCGCCCATACAACTCACATATTTAGCGCGCGTGACTACAGTAATTTAGAAATACAAAATTTCTAAAATCAGAGAAAAAATAATAAATGAAAAGGGAAGAAAAGAAAAGGCCCCCATCCCATCCCTTTCTTTACCTGTACACTCTTTCCCCTTTCTTCCTCCATCAGTGTCCGCCAACCCCCCAACCGGTACAACCATTTTCTTCCTCTTATTTTCAAATCAAACCCAAGAGTTTTACTGTCAAAAGCACCCTTCAATTTTCTCCCAAGCTATTTTTTCACTAAAAGTTAAGGGTATAGTTGAGAGGGACATTAAGAATCCAAAACTCGCATGCCAATTTTTGAATTAGGAAAAAAAAAAAAAATTTGGAATTCTAGAAGAAAATCAACGATGGATTCAAAGTGGGGGAGCATTCTGTAGTTTTGTGGTGGTCCATGTGGTTGGTCGTCGGCGAACTGGAGGTGGCAGTCATTGGAGTTTTCTGGGGGTCAAAACTCAAAAATTCTATCCCTAATTGAATTTAACAAAAACAAGAAGAGGAGTAGAAAAGAGATGAAGGAAGTTGATTAATTTCTTGGATTTGGGGTTTGGTTGGAGGCTTTTGTAAAAAATAAAATGAAATTTTGATAAATTAATTTTAAAAGTGGGACCCGCAAACAATACATATCAAGCTATAAATGGGGAGCATATGACGTGTTTGACATGTCAACGCAATTGATATACACGCTCGGTTGGATGTGTTTATTAGTATTCATTCCGTGAAGTTAAGGTGTTCAAATGGGAAAATTGTAATTTTGTTTACTTTGGCAATTAGCTGCAAGTTTAAGTGGCAAAGAGACCATTTCGCCAAAAAAAAGTTATAACTGTAACCTGATATAATATCACGGAAAAGAAGGATTTCGAATACATATGGTAAAAGTTTATGGCAGCCAATTCGAAATTATGATAGAATTTCTGTTTTCCATTGTTATCTTAGAAAAATAAAACTAAGCCCATGTTATGAAGGAAAATGTTTCTACTAGAAATATTATCCTTGAAAATGTTTCTACTAGAAAATATTATCCTTCGTACCAAACACACACTTTATCTCTCTCTCTTTCTCTAACTTTATTTTTCTTTACTTTTGTAAATATAAAAAGTAAAAGAAAATAAGAGATTGGAGAGAGAATTATACTAATTAAGATTTTTCTTTTTTGTAATAAATGTGAAGTATTACCATAACAACCGAAGCAATTTAAAACCTAAAGAGCCTCTAGTGTCCTTGTCTTGTCCACCTTATAGGAAGAGTACCTTGGATCTCAAGACAAAGAGACATGAGTTTAGTTATGAAATAAAACAATAAAGGAAAAGTAGAATATTGTAAAGCAAAGAGAGAGAGAATTCTATTGATTTTTAGGATCATCTATAATGGGGTAAAACCTCTCTGTTTATAGGGGGAAAATAATTTAGCCACAAAGTAACAAACTCTTTAAAAAATAGATTGTCACGACCCAAAATCAACCCGTCGTGATGACGCCTGTCATGAAACTAGGCAAGCCAACTACTCAACTATTTCAATACATTAGAAGCTTTGAAAAATGCGGAAGCAGTTAAATTGAAGGAATACCCTTTTAAAATCAAATAAGAAAAACGAAATCTCAATACAAAATCTATATAGTCTAATATAACGGCCAGAGAATAAAACTGAAATATTAGATGAAGATAAGGAATGAGAGCCAAGGTCTGCGAAGGCCAAGCATCTACCTCGATAGTCTCTGAAAGTCTGATCTCCTCAACTCAGCAGCCGCCGTGATCGGAAACACCTGGATCTGTACACGAGGTGCAAGGTGTAGCGTGAATTCAACCAACTTAATAAGTAACATATCCAAACTTTGGACTGAAAGTAGTGACGAACTCAACCGGTACAGTTAAATATAGAAATAACAGTACCGAAACGTAGACATGCTTTGAAGTTCAATAGTTAAACTCCACGCTAGTAAGATAGATCAATTCTGAACAATATGAGGAATATAACTTCTCTACAACTATATGCCAATGAACATGCTGTATGTGATGCACCATACTGAAAGCCTCGTGTACTCATCTCGGAATACTCAATCACTTAGTATTGTATATGGCCAATCCAGCCCAAAGAAGATCCATCCCGGAATATATACATCAACTGAACATCAGTCACTTAGTACTGGGTAGGGCCAAACCAGCCCGTAGGGAAGATCCATCCCCAGGTATAAATGATTCGTACAAGATCCATGTCCATGAAAGATCCATCCCTCAATATAAATAACCTGCGCCCTCACTGGGTGTGTGTGCAGACTCCGAAGGGGCTCCTTCACCCCAAGCACTATCATAAGCCATATTCAAGCATAAATCAGTACAACCTGTTGTGGCGTGCAGGTCGATCCCATAAATGTCGCTCATAAATCAGGTCCTCGGCCTCACTCAGTCATCAATCTCTCGAGTCTCTCTCTTACGGGCTCACATTCATGAAACTAGCCCGAAAATGATGATATGATGTATCAATAACTAGCAACAAAGACTTAGATATGATATGTAATGAATGAATATGACTGAGTACAAAATTTCAATGAAATCAATAAGTCAACAGCAAGAAACGACCACTATGGATCCCAACAGTACCAACATCTAGCCTAAACATGATTTCTAACATGATTGGCAGCTCAATTACTTAATCACCTGATGAATACACATATATCAACAAGATAAATCAGCTATACAATTCCATGGAATCGACCAAGTCACAATTATCACGGTGCACGCCCGCACGCCCGTCGCTTGGCATGTGCGTCACCTCAACACCAATCATATAACACATAATTCGGGGTTTCGATCCCTCAGGGCCAATTTTAGAAATGTTATTTACCTCAATCCGAGTAAGCATCTACTCCAATACACTTTTGCCTTGCGAAACGACTTTCAAATGCCTCGAATCTAGCCACAAACAATGCTATACAATCAACACGGGTTAAAGGAATCAATTCCATAAGAAAATGCTAAGTTATAAATCAAAAGTAAAATATCGGCACAAAGCCGGCCCCCGGGCCCACGTCTTGAAATCCGACAAAAGTCACAAAACCCGAAAGCCCACTCAACCATGAGTCCAATGATCGACTCTCACCCTCACTACTATATGAGTAGGAAGACGAGGGTCAGTGCAGCTTTTACCCGATAAGTCAGGATCGAATCTTCATGGAGTTTATATTTGGAGTGAGTGTCTATATGATCTAGTGGTGTCTTGTGTTTCCAATTACACTTCTCATATTTTGTTGGTTTTCAAACTACAACTATGATTTATACTACGTTGAAAGCAATTTAACTACTAATTTGTTTTTGGAGTTTTTTTCTATAAGGATAAAGGCACTAGGGTTATGACTATCACCTAGGCGAGTATTTAGCGGATTCCAATTTCTAAGGCAAGAATGTTAACGAAGGGATAATGATATAACCCATGCACGAAATTGCCCACTCTATACCTCTCGGTAGTTTGAGTGGCTTTTCCCTAATTACCTCTCTCGAGGCCAATTAGGTGTCAAATAAGCAAGCAATTTAGGTTCAAGTAGGGTATTACTCTCTCGAGGTTTAACCCGTTAATTAGGACTGAAGTAGGGTTTTACCATTTCTGGATTCAACCCATTGAATGGGACTACCAATCTCTTGATTTTTGTCCCAATTCTTTGTTGGACTAATTTTCTAGATTCAAGTCCTCTTTCTCAAGAAGGACCCAAGTTAATTGAAGGTCAATTAGTGTTTGAAACCACTAATTATAGCAAGAAAACCCTAAATTAGCTCAAATAACAAACACCCATAAACATCCAAGCCCTAATTTTAGAAACCCATTAAATACCCACACTAGGGTTGAGCCACAACCCTAGCTAATGGGTTTAGCTACTCATAATAAAAGATAAATTCAATGAAAGAGATGAAGTAAAACCCATATTAATGATTTATAACATAAACCACAATGGTTCAATGTTAAAATCTCAAGAAAATTGCAAAAATAAGTAAAGGAACACTATTCACGAGCTGCTACTATCGCTGATACCAAGCTTTCCTAAAAAAATTACAAAAGAAGCTATTTATACTCAGCCGAAATTCCGGACAAAAATACCCCTACGGGGTTATCGCGGACCGCGTAAAAGCGACTACGGTCCGCGATGGACGGCTTGGCCCAGCTGCTGAGTCTATGAAAAAATCCTTGACCGCAGACCGCGGGAAATGGACCGCGGCCGCGGTGCCTTTAGCTTAAAAATGAGGTCCTCTAAATCTTGCCACCGCGGTCCGCGAAGATTGGATCGCGGCCGCGGTGGCATTTGGCTTTGAAATCCTTTCTCTGAATCTCACCACCGCGGTTCGCGAAGATTGGACTGCGGCCGCGGTGGTCACTTGGCCTTTGAACCGAGTCTCTGAACTTTACCACCGCGGACCGGGAAGCCTGGACTGCGGCCGCGATGGACACTTGAGGTAGGCCTTTTTGATGTTCTTGGTACTTGTGCAAGACTCACTCCTTTTTTAGCAGATTTCTAACTGTTTGTCATCATTTTTGGCTCAATCCTGCAATAAGCACAACACGTAAGCTTTTGGGGCTATTTTGTATACAATTATAATCAAAACTTAAGCAAGAAAGGGCGGAAAACAAGGTAAAAATCCTAGTTATCAACTCCCCCAAACTTAAGCTTTTGCTTGTCCTCAAGCAAACAAAATAAGCCCCACCCTTTTGAGTAATTCCAAGAAACTTCGGTTGTCCTAAGGTAACCTCTACTAGCATCAATTGGGACTAACAATTGCCCTCAATGCAAATGAATCATTAACAATATTTGATCCTTTTAAAACCATGGACCTAAGTGCGACACAAGAGCATCAAGAGTTGACACGACTCATCAATGAAACTCTTACTACCACTTTGGTCATTGGGGAACCCAAACTCATACTCTTCAACTCTTCCTAAGCACCTCACTTTTAGATTTGTAATGCTCAGAACGAGGAATATTGGAGTTCACTCATCTCTCTCAAAGAAAAGACTCAAGTCCGGCTCAAAGTACCATAGGCTTGCCCCTTATGTAAGTCACCACTAATGTAAGTTTCATTCAACTCGAGATCACATAGGGTTTTTGTGGGCACATGATGAAGGCTTTTGGTCAAGGGTAGGAAGTATTTGGTCAGAGTGAGTTTTATCTTTCCTTAAGCACTTCATGTACGAGGCATGCCAAACCTTGTAAATATGCTCTTCTTGAGGAAAGAAATAACACTCTGGGCCTCATTGTTGGGTAACGCCACGGCTTCAACCCATTTAGAAACATAATCCACCGCCACTAGAATGTACGTGTTCTCACAAGAGCTCACAAATGTATAACTCCCCCGCAACGGCGCCAAAAAGTGATCGGCTCTTATCCTCACTGCTATATGAGTAGGAAGACGAGGGTCAGTGCATCTTTTACCTGATAGGTCGGGATCGAATCCTCATGGAGTTATATTTGGGGTGAGTGTCTATATGATCTAGTTGTGTCTTGTGTTTCCAATTACACTTCTCATATTTTGTTGGTTTTCAAACTACAACTATGATTTATACTACGTTGAAAGCAATTTAACTACTAATTTGTTTTTGGAGTTGTTTTCTATAAGGATAAAGGCACTAGGGTTATGACTATCACCTAGGCGAGTATTTAGCGGATTCCAATTTCTAAGGCAAGAATGTTAACGAAGGGATAATGATATAACCAATGCACGAAATTGCCCACTCTATACCTCTCGGTAGTTTGAGTGGATTTGCCCTAATTACCTCTCTCGAGGCCAATTGGGTGTCAAATAAGCAAGCAATTTAGGTTCAAGTAGGGTATTATTCTCTCGAGGTTTAACCCGGTAATTAGGACTCAAGTAGGGTTTTATCTTTTCTGGATTCAACCCATTGAATGGGACTACCAATCTCTTGATTTTTGTCCCAATTCCTTGTTGGACTAATGTTCTAGACTCAAGTCATCTTTCTCAAGAAGGACCCAAGTCAATTGAAGGTCAATTAGTGTTTGCAACCACTAATTGTAGCAAGAAAACCCTAAATTATCCCAAATAACAAACACCCATAAGCACAAGCCCTAATTTTAGAAACCCATTAAATACCCACACTAGGGTTGAGCCACAACCCTAGCTAATGAGTTTAGCTACTCATAATCAAAGATAAATTCAATGAAAGAGATGAAGTAAAACCCATATTAATGATTTATAACATAAACCACAATGATTCAATGTTAAAATCTCAAGAAAATTGCAAAAAGAAGTAAAGGAACACTATTCACGAGCTGCTACTATCGCTGATACCAAGCTTTCTTAAACAAAATTACAAAAGAAGCTATTTATACTCAGCCAAAATTCCGGACAAAAATACCCCTGCGGGGTTATCGCGGACCGCGTAAAAGCGACAGCGGTTCGCGGTGGACGGCTTGGCCCAGCTGCCGAGTCTATGAAAAAATCCTTGACCGCGAACCGCGGTAAATGGACCGCGGCCGCGGTGCCTTTAGCTTAAAAATGAGGTCCTTTGAATCTTGCCACCGCGGTCCGCGAAGATTGGACCGCGGCCGCGGTGGTTACTTGGCCTTTGAACTGAGTCTCTGAAATTTACCACCGCGGACCGCGAAGCCTGGACCGCGGCCACGGTGGACACTTGAGGTAGGCCTTTTTGATGTTCTTGGTACTTGTGCAAGACTCACTCCTTTTTAGCAGATTTCTAACTGTTTGTCATCATTTTTGGCTCAATCCTGCAACAAGCACAACATGTAAGCTTTTGGGGCTATTTTCTATACAATTATAATCAAAATTAAGCACGAAAGGGCGGAAAACAAGGTAAAAATCCTCGTTATCAACTCACCCAAATTTAAGCTTTTGCTTGTCCTCAAGCAAACAAAATAAGCCCCACCCCTTTTGAGTAATTCCAAGAAACTTCGGTTGTCCTAAGGTAACCTCTACTAGAATCAATTGGGGCTAACAATTTCCAACAACGCAAATGAATCATTAACAACATTTGATCCTTTTAAAACCATGGACTTAAGTGCGACACAAGAGCCTCAAGAGTTGACACGACTCATCAATGAAACTCTTACTACCACTTTGGTCATTGTGGAACCCAAACCCATACTCCTCAACTTTCCCTAAGCACCTCACTTTTAGAATTGTAACGCTGAGAACGAGGAAAATTGGAGTTCACTCATCTCTCTCAAAGAAAAGACTCAAGTCCGGCTCAAAGTACCATAGGCTTGCCCCTTATGTAAGCCACCACTAATGTAAGTTTCATTCAACTCGAGATCACATAGGGCTTTTGTGGGCACATGATGAAGGCTTTTGGTCAAGGGTAGGAAGTATTTGGTCAGGGTGAGTTTTATCTTTTCTTAAGCACTTCATTTCACATTTTCTTGACTCCTTGAGTCATTTAACTCTTTTTTCAAGGGTTGGAGAGACATACTGTCACTCCTTTTTGTTCATTCAAATCACTTTTCTCCCTTCTAGGCATTCCACACCTTTGATCACATTTCTTTCATTGATTCCCTTTATTTTATTGTTCATTCTGTTTGGCTTTTTGATGTTTCTTTATTTTCTTTTTTTCATTGCCTTTCCTTTTTCTTTCTTTTGTGCCTTCTTTTTCACTTTATTGCATCCCTCGTATCTCCCCCCAAACTTATGCTTTTTGCCTAGTGCTAAGGAAATATCGGGTGCCAAGAGAGGGTCAAAATGGGTAAAGGTTTGTAACATGGTTCTTGAAAGAAAAAGGTCTAAGGCTCAAAAGGGTTGACTAGGGAAATTGTCTTTGGTAGGCCATGGAAATGTTCAATTCACTATTCGGGTCAAGGAGAGCCTATAATCACTTCTCAAGTCAAACTACACTTAGGATTTCGCCTAGACAAACATTCAGTGCAAGTTCTAGACTAATGGCACGGGACTTGGACTTGCAATTCAAAGTCTCACCACTCAAGCTATGGGATTGCTAAAGAAACAGAGTCGGGGGCTCACAACGACCTTAGTCATGCTTTGAGCAGCACAATGGTCCCGAAAAACCACTTGATGATTATCGGCCAACACAAGATTCTCAAGATCACTACTTTCACCATCCTAAACACAATGATTTGTTTTTGACCATGGGATCAAAGGAAAATTTGTTAGGCCCAAGTGAAGCTTTTCTTGAGGCACCTTTATTTACTAACTATTAAAAAGGAACAAAAAGAAAAACAGACTCAAACCCTTAAGAAAGTCGTCACACCATCCATCCTCGGGAAGAGCCACCCGGTTTACACAAATTCCACCTTTGGAAAGATTCGTGGCGTTAAGAAAATCAAAGGCTTATTGCACGCGAAAAATTCAAAACAAGAAGTTATGAAAGAAAAATAAGAAGCTATAAAATGGAAAAATGCGGAAAGTAAAACGCGTAGGATATAATGAATATGTACATGATGGGATTTAGTCGAATATACATAAGGGGATGAATATATACAATGAAAAGTAACTTTATATACATACCAAAAGTGAAAAATAATAAAAGTACTGAAATAGTAAAGTTATTTACATACCAAAAATAAATAAAAATAAAGCATAATAAAAAGAAAAATGTTGTCTGAATTATAAAATCACCATCATAATCAAATATCAAAGTAGGGCCACTCCCCCAACTAAAAACTAGCATTGTCCACAATGCTATCTAGCAAAACAACTCAAAAATGTTAGGGGAGAGAGAGTAAAGAAAAACTCCCTATTGGCCCTCAGCCTGTGCGGGGTCCTGTGCCTGTGTGGGGTCTGCCTGTGTGAGGTCTCTGGACTGTGGTGGAATCGGGGACTGGCCCTCAATGCTCTGTGCCTCCTGCTGGACCTGGGACTGGGCCTGCTCTGTAGGCTGAGCCTGCACTGGTGGGTCTGCCAACTCTAACTGAATGCCCTCTGTACGGGGCAATACCCTTCTCCGCTTTGCTGGCCTCTCGGGCTCTGGCTCCTGCTCTGGCTGGGCAGCTGGGTCCTGGAACAACAGGTCCAATGGTAGGTGATTCTCCTTAAGCTTGTCCACCTCCTTTCTCAGCTCCTTCACTAATTCTTTTGAAGCCCGGGTCTTCTTGAGCCTCTTAGTCTCCTTTGTAAGATCCTTTAAAGCTTGCCCGTGTGCACCAACAACTGTCAAAATTAACTTCTGGTTCTCAAGGATTTTCTTCTGGTTGGACAGAAGTTCCTTGAGGGAGTCCTCAACGGACTGTGGTACTTGTGGTGGGGGAGGATTAGCCTGGGCTGCCACAGACGTAGAAAGCACAGACAACTTAGAGGTAGCTGCCTGCATCCAGTTGTTTATACTGACAAGTGATTGGCTGAGTCCGTGGGCAGTCAGAGGATATGCCCGGGATGAAGGAATGGCTGGGTCAACAGAAGTGGAGGGACTTGGAGCACTCTCTGGGATGGCTGGCTCAGGCTGAGAAGACTCCACTACAACCACTGGCTCTTCAGACTATCCAGTGGAATCAATGGACTTACCCTTGAACTTTTTGCTCTTCGGGTTGCCATCACTTTGCAAATCATACCAAGAGAAATGGGCTTTTGTCTTCACCTTCACATCAAAACCTCTCTTTTCCACCTGCTGATCCTCAAAATACATAGTCAGGAAGTTGGGAAAAGTGTAGGCTTGATCACCTTCATTTACCACCTTGTTGATGACGGTGGACATAATATTCCCGACATTAATCGGGAACCCTGCCATAATAGTAGCAATCAATACAGCCCGCCGGAGAGGAATGGTGTTTTCATGGAAGGAGGGGTCAAGCATGTTGCACACGAACGTATCCCATCCCTTAGCCTCAAAATTCAACGTTCTTCTGAAAATAGTCCTCCCTGCTTGCAACCAGTCAGGGGTCTCACCAGGAATGGCCAAGTACTCAGCTAGCCAATGACGGGCCTCATCGCCCGCCTCCAACTTTTTCCGGTATTGTGTGTCATCTACCTCATCCATCTCTAGATAAGCATTCAAAGCAACCCCATCAAACGGTATCGTGAGATTCCTCACCATGGTAGCTTTGGAGTCCTTCTTTAGAAAAGACAAATTTGTGTAAAACTCCTTTACCAGGTGTTCATTTACGTCCGACAAGTAGCAAGAAAAGTAGTCCCAGCCCCTTCTCTCTGTGAATTTCCTCTTCACATTTGGATTGTGCGGCAACAGATCTTTGGTGGTGAACTTGCGCTCCACTATCAGTGTTCTCTTCGGCCACCAGTCCCGGAATTGGTGAAAAGCTGCCTCACTAATAAATCTATCTTACCACACCACCGGGTTTCTTGTTCTCTCCACTCCCCCAACTTGGGTTTCACCCCCTGTTTGGGGTTCATTTACAACTGCTTCATCTTCGGAATGTTCACCTGACAGGGAAGCTGTGGGTGATGTGGAGTCTGTGTGGACACTCCCTGCTGCTGAGTCTTCAGACGACTCAGAGTTGGCTGGTGCTGGGGCAGGGGGAGAGACAGATGGATCATTGGTCAGCCTGAACCTCTCCGGGAAGTCTGGGTAGTGCTCAGGTATAGATTATGAAGATTCTCCCTCGGAGGGTACATATTCACTTCCCGACTGGGAAGCAGATCTATCCATTGCCCTGATTGCCTTTCTTGTCTCTTTAATGGCCTGCCGGACTTTGGGGGCCAGTTTGATTGTCCCTTGGGCTCTCCCCTGCCCGTTGGTTTACGGCCTCCGCCTCGTGATTGGACCATTTTCTGCAAGAGCACATCATTTCAACATTGTTAGTACCCAAACAGTGGATAAAGCAGATAATTATAGACACAGAGATGTTTTGCAGAGCACAGAGTTGAGTTGCAGAAAGGGGACCGCGGACCGCGTAAAAGCGACCGCGGTCCGCAGTGCAAGGGTTAGGGACAAACAACCTCTCTGAATATGGGCACCGCGGACCGCAAAAAGCGACTGCGGTCCGCACTTAGGCACCGCGGACCGCGAAATACCAACCGTGGCCGCGATGGGGTGGGATTCAGAGAACCCCTCCTCTGAAGTTTAAGGACCGCGGACCGCGTAAAAGTGACCGCGGTCCGCAGTCAGCGATGGGATTCTATGCTTCAACCACCGTGGTCCGCGAAGAAGTGACCACGGACCGCGCTCATACCAACAGTTAGGGTTTCACATTTTTAGTTATTTTCGAGTTCAAATTCACATTTTGTCAAAACCCTACGTGTTCAATCAGTGAAATTAGATACAAAGGGTCTATAATGAGAAATATGAACAAACCCTAACATGGTTAAAGTCCTAGAGAAGAAAAATAGTGAAAAATAGAAGAAAATCTACCAACTAATCAAGAAAATACATAAATTAAGAAGCTAATGGATCATGATTACACTTACTAGATGTTGGAATGAAGAGTAGATGAATGAAAATGCAACATGGAAGTGCTAAGCTTGAGACACAGTGAAAATTTTGCTCTGGAGAGTTAAAGTGCGTAAAGTGTAAAAAGAAACCCTGAGGGCCTATTTATAGAGGGGGCCTAGGGTCCACTTCACTTACCCACCGCGGACCGTGAAAAGTAGACCGCGGTTCGTGGTCATGCAATGTTCAAGAGCAATGTAACAACTATCACCGCGGTCCGCGAAAATACGACCGCGGTCCGCGAAAACACGACCGCGGTCCGCGAAAACATGACCGCGGTCCGTGAAAACAACTTAAGAGATACATGGCCTGCTACTAGGGCTCCGTAGACCGCGAAAAGGCGACTGCGGTCGCGGAGGAAACTTCAGAGAGCTTGTTATGTGTGAGAGGGCTCCGCGGACCGCGAAAAAGGGACCGCGGCCGCGGAGCCAACTTCAGAGAGTTGCTTTTTCCACACTTAGCTTATTTCATGTGCCAAAATAATCCTACAACATCCAAAAACCAGTTAGCGCAAAAATGATTCCTATACTACCAAAAAAATCAAAGAAAAACAAAAATAAAGACACATTGGTTTCCTCCCAAGAAGCGCCTGATTTAACGTCGCGGCACGACGCATGTTACCAAGTTCATTTTAGATGGAGAAGTGCCACCACGTGGATGTCATCAATCTTGCCAAGGTAGTGCTTGAACCTGTGCCCATTAACTTTGAAAATTTCTCCACTCTTGTTCTTTAGATCAATAGCACCAAAAACACCACTTCGAAAGGCCCGCTCCATTTGGACTTGAGCTTTCCCGGAAATAGCCTTAACCGAGAATTGAACAGTAGAACCAAGTCACCAACTTTGAAATCCTTGCCCCGAGCATACTTGTCATGAAGGTACTTCATTTTGTCCTTGTACAAGGATGAACTGTAGTATGCATGAAAACTGAATTCATCGAGTTCATTAAGCTGCTCCACACGAAGGTTGGCCGCCACATCCCATTCAAGGTTCAACCTTTTTAAGGCCCACATAGCCTTGTGCTCTAAATCCACCGGAAGGTGGCAAGCTTTCACAAACACCAACCGGTACGTAGACATACTGATTGGGGTCTTGTAAGCGGTCTTGTAAGCCCATAGAGCGTCATCCAACTTCTTTTCCCAATCGGTCCTATTAGCATTGACCGTCTTTGAATTTATACTCTTTATTTCCCTGTTGGAGACTTCCACTTGGCCACTCGCCTGAGGATGGTAGGGGGTGGTGACTTTGTGATTGACACGATACTTGGCAAGCAAGGTGTCAAAAGCTTTGTTGCAAAAATGCCACCCCCCATCACTAATAATTGCACGAGGCGTGCCAAACCTTGTAAAGATGCTCTTCTTGAAGAAAGCAATAACACTCCGGGCCTCATTGTTGGGTAAAGCCACGGCTTCAACCCATTTAGAAACATAATCCACCGCCACTAGAATGTACGTGTTCCCACAAGAGCTTACAAATGGGCCCATGAAATCGATACCCCACACATAAAAAATATCCACTTCTAGAATAGAATTGAGAGGCATCTCATCTTTCTTTGAAATTCCCCCGACCCTTTGACACTCATCACATCTTTTGACTAGGTCACCGGCATCTTTGTACAATGTAGGCCAAAAGAAACCACAGCTCAGCACCTTCGAAGCAGTTCTTTCCCCTCTATGATGACCACCATACGGTGAGGAGTGGCAAGACTCAAGAATCGACCTTTGTTCTTCTTCCGGTACACATCTCCGGAAGACCCCATCAGTGCAAATCTTGAATAAATATGGCTCATCCCAATAGAAGTCTATGCTATCCCTCCTAAGCTTCTTCCTTTGGTTAGAGGAGAGCTCACAAGGGACAACACCCGTGACAAGATAGTTGGCGATGTCGGCAAACCATGTCATTTCTTGCATTGACACCGACAAAAGTTGCTCATCGGGGAAACTGTCATTGATTTCAAGCCCATCACAAGGTCGACCTTGCTCCTCCAAACGAGAAAGATGGTCGGCCACTTGGTTTTCACTTCCTTTTCTATCCACTATCTCCAAATCAAACTCTTGAAGCAACAATACCCAACGCATGAGTCTCGCTTTGGAATCCTTTTTGGTCATGAGATACCGGAGTGCCGCATGGTCAGTGTGAACTATGACCTTGGCACCCATCAAGTAAGGACGAAATTTCTCCATAGCAAAGACTATTGCCAAAAGCTCCTTCTCCGTGACAGTGTAATTCATTTGGTCCGAATTCATCGTTTTGCTAGCATAATATATAGGGTGAAAAATCTTGTTCACCCTCTGGCCCAGCACAACACCCACAACTACATCACTCGAGTCACACATAAGCTCGAAGGGTGAGCTCCAATCTGGCACCGTGATGATAGGAGTTGCTGTGAGCTTGTGTTTCAAAAGTTCAAAGGCATGCATGCAATGCTCATCGAAATGAAATTTAGCATCCTTCTCAAGCAACTTGCACAACAGATTGACCACCTTAGAGAAATCCTTAATGAAACGCCGATAGAACCCGGCGTGACCAAGGAAGCTCCGGACTCCTCTAACCGAAGTTGGTGGTGGAAACTTAGAGATCACTTCAATTTTTGCTTTATCAATCTCAATACCATTCCTCGAGATCTTATGGCCCAAAACTATACCTTCTTCCACCATAAAGTGGCACTTTTCCCAATTCAACACCAAGTTGGTTTCTTCACAGCGAGCGAGGACCTTGTCAAGATTTCTCAAGCACTCATCAAAGGAATCCCCTACTACACTGAAGTCATCCATAAACACCTCAAGGAAGTCTTCCACCATGTTTGTAAAGATTTCCATCATGCACCTTTGGAAAGTGGCTGGTGCATTGCAAAGTCCGAAGAGCATACGGGCGAAGGCAAAAGTGCCATATGGGCAAGTAAAAGTGGTCTTCTCTTGATCCTTCGGGGCGATCAAAATTTGGTCTGAATACCCGTCAAGAAAACAGTAGAAAGCCCGACCCGCAAGCCTATCAAACATTTGATCCAAGAATGGCAAGGGAAAATGGTCCTTGCGGGTCACCTTGTTGAGCTTGCGGTAGTCCATACACACCCGCCATCCGATGACCGTTCTTGTGGGAATGAGCTCATTTTTGTCATTTTGGATCACCGTCATTCCATCCTTTTTCGGAATGCATTGGACCGGAGAAGTCCATGCGCTATCCGAAATTGGATAGACAACTCCCGCATCGAGCCATTTTATGATCTCCTTCTTCACCACCTCTTGCATTGCCTCGTTGAGTCTCCTTTGATGTTCCACCAAGGGCTTTTCTCCATCCTCCAATATGATTTTGTGCATGCAAAAGGCGGGGCTAATACGCCGAGTATCCGCAAGAGTCCATCCTGTTGCTTTCTTACTCCTCCTTTGCACATTTAAAGTTGAGTCTACCTGAAATTGGGTTAGGCAAGAGGAAAGAATAACAGGTAAAGTACGAGATGGACCAAGATATTCATACCTGATATGGGAAGGTAGTGGATTCAACTCCAGATTTGGAGGCTCTTCAATGGAAGGCTTTGTTGGTGGAGTCTGTCGGTTCTCCAGGTCCAATGATAGCTTTCTGGGACCATAGGAGTAAGAACCCATGCCTTGAAGGGAATTGGTACATTCAAGAACACCATCCACCACAGAGTCCTCATGATTCAATAAGGCCAACTCCACTGGATCATCAACATGGATCATAGAACTTGCATCATCAATAATAACCTCAGTCACGAGGTCCATAAAAGAGCAAACTTCTGTACTGTTGGGTTGCTTCATTGATTTACACACATGAAAGACCACCTTCTCATTGCCCACTCAGAAAGTGAGCTCCCCAGCTTCTACATCAACCAAGGCCTTCCCCGTGTCAAGGAAGGGCCTTCCCAATATAATGGGGACCTCATAATCAACTTCACAATCTAGAATGACAAAATCCGCGGGCAATATAAATTTGTCCACCCGCACTAGCACATCATCAATTATCCCTAGGGGCCTCTTCATCGACCTATCCACCATTTGCAAACTCATAGAGGTCGCCCTAGGTTTCCCGATTCCCAAAGTAATAAAAACTGAGTATGGCATCAGGTTAATACTCTCCCCAAGATCACACAAGGCTTTGGAAAAGTACGCACTCCCGATCGTGCAAGGAATGGTAAAAGCTCCCGGATCCTCAAGTTTTGGTGCCATGGA
>ML268798.1:0-36609 GCA_005239495.1 Nicotiana undulata
GTATTTAGTATTCCAGTAGTTAGCCCGTGAGTTTGTGACACCCCGGTTTTGGTATTGTTCGTTTTAGATATCTTATCATTTCATTTTGAGTTTTTCTAAGATATTGTTATTATCTCTCTGTTGTGAAACAATTGAAGGGATTTGGAAGGCCCAGTAAAGTTTGAGAGTTACCAGTGTGGGAAGTGTTACGTTGTTTAAGTTTATCATGTCTTTATTCTTCGCATGCTTAAGGTTTTCCTTATCTTTATTAAGAAAATGTTTACAGGATTTTGTTGGGAATTTGTTAAAAGTGACGAACCATCGTTTCGTTCAGTATTAAATGATTTTAAATTACTTTTGCAAGTTATACGTTGGTTGGCCTAGCGGGTTCAACGTTAGGCGCAGTCACGGCCCAAAGGGTGAGAATTTGGGTCGTGACAATACCGATCTTGTATATCACCTATTAATTGTTAAAAATAAAAAAAACAAGTTAGAATAATCGGTAACGTTGGCTTGCCTAGCGGTTCAATGTTAGGCGCCATCACGGTCCCGATGGTGGGAAATTCGGGTCGTGACACCCAAACTGTTAAAAAATAAAAATCATCTTTTTATTTTTTATTTTTTATTAGCTCTCCAAGGTAGGAGTATAGTTTAGATATATGCCGAGGTTTCAGACAAAAAGGAAATAATATTTTGATCTGAATGCCATCTTTCAACCAAGTTTTTGAAAATTTTGTTTCTGATAATTGAACACCATTATAAGTACATTTAATATGCATTTCTCTATTCCATTCCTGCAAATCTTCAGACCATTCAGGAAGTTGCAAGAATAACATACGCCCGAGATTTTTGGCTATTATCAATGAAGGTAATACAATATATTTTCGAAGAATTGATTGAGTTATTAACATGTAACCTCTTATTATTTGTGCAAAAGGAATGGTATCACAGGCTTCTGCTATCTCTATCCGTGTTTTTTCCTTTCTTTTGTTCTTCCCTTTTTTGTCCTTTTCCTTTCTCTTCTCTTTTTGTTTGTTCTTCTCTAGACTCTAAAATCTTGAATTCTCTTTCTTTACCTGACCAATTTAGAAAAAATGGTTTAATCAGTCCAGAGATATCAAAAGAAAAAAGAAAGGGGGGGGTTATTCTGTCAAGAAAAAGGGGGGAATGCACATTTGCTTGAAAGAGTTTCCAAATAACAACTATTTTGCGCCTTTGAGCCCGCGAGCCTTTGATTATACCTTGTCGAAAATCTGGTTGTTGTGAATAGCGTATTAAATCCACTTCCTTTGTTTGATCTTGATTTGTGGTATCAGTATCTTTGGTATCAGGATCGTTATTCTGGTTGTTGGCAGTAAAAATCACTACATGTTTGGCTTTTCTTGAACGAATTTGATGATCCAGTGGTACGCCCTCTTGATAGTCGCCCGATTGTTGTTCCAATTCGGTGATTAATTTATGTGACCAGCGAGGTATTTTTTTACACTGATTTCTTTTATTCCAATCGATTTTTTCCAGATGTTGTCCCATTAGGATCAATTGCATTGAATATAAATTTTACAAATTTAGTTCTTTTTCTGAATTCACTCTTCCCTGGTCTTGGTATGAAAATAAAGAAAGGTCTTTCAAATTTAAACTCGATTTTGGTTCGTTACTAAATTCATTGATTTAAAGNTCGATATGGTCCATTTAAAAAAGGATCATACATTTTAGGCACGTATTCTTTTTTAGTATCATCATTACACAATCTAGTCCTTGTTTTGAGTATATCGAGAGAAAAAGATTCATTGTCTAGAACTTCAAGTCGATTTAAAAATTCCTTATTCAGATTATTACTTTTTTCTTTGTTGGTAGAAATCCATTAATTGTCCAGTTCATTAGGGAGCATTTTTTGGAGTGACAATAGGGGTATCCTTCTTTTTATCATTTTCCAAAAAGTTGATGAACTTGGGGGGTATGTAAAATATATTCTTTGTTTTCCATCACTTTTACATGTGTCAAAAAAGTATTGTGACATTTCCGTTCTTACGGTCTGTTCAAATTGATTATTCTTTATGTAGCGAAATGGTCGATTCTATCGATTATAATCGAAAAGAAGACTCACAAGAGGTTGTTGAAACCAGAAGAGATCTTTATTTTCATTTTTTATCAAGCAGTTGCAATTTAAAAATTTATGGATTCCCCGTGTTATTATTATTCAGATAAGAATCCTCATAATCATAAATTGGACTATTACTAGTATTAATATTGTTATAGCCTGTCTCTGTAAGGTGAGAGTGGAATCTATCCTTTATTTTGTCCTCTCCATTCACTCGGATTTCTTCTGTTTCATCAATTTTGTCCGGATCCCACCTTTCTTCCGAAAAAAGGGAAGGAGAAGGATAAGGATCTTCTTCAGTGGATCCCTCTTGTTCCTGTTTAGTCCCCTTCATTTCGGAAGCTGTTTCTATTTCTACATCTCTTTCTTCCTCACTTTCCACCCTTTCTTCTGTTTTTGAGGCTTCTTTCAGTTTTTTAGTAAGAATGGGTGAGGGTATTCTGCATAAATAGCAGACACGGGTAATAAATCAGAGAATACTAATGATCTGAGCCATAGAATTTCTCAATTCTAACACAAGGTACTTATTAGATCGAATGTACTTATTCGATCTAGTAGAATGATTTTGCCGTATCCAGACTAACACCAATCCAAGCCATTTCATGAGTAAAATGTGACTAATTAACCAACCAACAAAACCATTTGTTGTTGCATCGAAAGAGATAAATGTTGACTAATCTGGCTAACATTGAACTTGGTAAAATGAAATGGTTGAATAATTGAAAAATGAGATTATTCAGGAATACACATTGAATGCTGAGATTACGCATTGAATTTCTGGTAGTAGATCCATAATCAAAAAAGTGTTTGTGATTGTTCCAGAAGAAATGAAACAAAAGATATGGTAGAGCTAGGACAGTTATTGTATGAGGTCTACCCAATGCTAGATGCAGAGGCGCATAATAGATTGATATGAACATCATGAGTTGTCCCGTAATAAAACCAGTTATTGTTGATACCTTCTTCTCGGTTCCTTCTTCCATAACCAGAGCTCGTAGAAGGAAGAGATAAGAGGGCACTATGGAGAATGTGGTCAGAAATCCATAATAGAGTCTGACCACAACGACCGAATTGATTATCTTCATGCATAAGGATACTAGATTACCTAGTAGAAAAGATTGAAAAATCATCACAAACCTCCCTTATTTCTTTTCTATTGCAATTTCTAGATTATTATATGATGATTTTTGAACTTTCCATATATAGAAAGGAAATAGAAAGAGATAGACTAGAAATGACATTTGGTATGTCAATGACACCAAACGGATATTAAATGAATGGAATTGAGATATGGATGGAATATAATGAAATAGAGCCACTTTGAAGTTCCCTCTGAAATGAGGCATGTAAGGGAGCAACTACGAAGAAGTTCCGGGAGTTACGAAGGAAGCTTAGAGCTCATATTGGTCATGGATTGGGAACGGGAACTGAACTCTATGAGATCGAATCTCCTGTTATTCCTCAGTAGCTCAGTGGTAGAGCGGTCAGATGTTAACCGATTGGGCGTAGGTTCGAATCCTACTTGGGGAGATTTGATTGATTCTGAATTAAAGAATTCAGAATAAAGGGGCTCGCTTTGCCCGTTAAGAGTAGGTAACCCGTTCCCTATCTTTGTTTATATTGCATTCTATCTCATCGTATCACATTCTGTTCTGCGAGATTAGAAAATCACCATCAATACCTTGGTCTAGGTCCGAGATAATCCTTTGTTCCATAGCCCTGGGGCTATTTACAACTAGCCAATTAAGAAGTCTCAGATGTACTAGCACTGCATCAAAGATGAAGTCTCATATTTTGAAAACAATTCAAAATATAAAATATATTTATATTTTAAATAATATATTTTTGAATTGTATTCTTTTCTTATCTATTGAATAATATATATTTGCTAACTAAATTTAAAAAGAAAGATATCAAAAAATAAAATAATTCAACCAACCGATTAGGCTATATATATTATTCTCTCATGAAAATTTTAACTATAAAATAAAATTCATAATTCTAATTTGAAAATAAAAAGAAAAATAATAATTTTATTTTACGTATAACACAAAATAACAACTATTAAAAATATAGATTAATTTTTTAAAGAAATAATAAAAGGCTTCTCTATTAAAGTATTTATATCTAAACACTTAAATTAAATAATGAAAAGAAAAAAAAATGAAAAAAAAAATAGGAAAATACAAAAATGTTGTAGGGATTCGAACCTAGCACCTCAAACTAATTTGAAAACTATCCTTCAACTGTTGGACTGCCCAGCCATTTTTATGCATAACGCAGTCTTTTTATTTGTTATACTTATAACGCTGTTAATTCATGCGTTATACTTGAATAGCGCGGATAATTTCCGCGTTATATATAGAAATGTTACTTTTTTTTACACACATTAAAGTAATTTTTGTCCAAAAAGATACAATTAGGTTCTGGACTCGTATTTTGAAGAGTAGAAATGACAGGAAAGGTCTGAGATGGACCGGAAGTGCACTAAGGGGTCATTTGGTATGAGGTATAAGAAGGTATAGTGTTGGTATAAAAAATTTAATACCACTTTAATACTTTGTTTGGTTAACAAACCAGGTATAAGTTATCCCATGATTAAATTTAACACCAGGATAACGTATACCTTATAGAGGGTGGGGTAATTAGCACCGGTGTAGCTTATACATTCTTCTTACAAATTATGCAATTGTCATATTTAATACAACACACCAAACAATGGATAAAAAACAATCACAGCATAACTAATTTCACTATAACTTATATCAGTATAACTTATCACGGAATCAACTGTATTCAAACCAAACGATCCCTAATATAGCAAACAATAAGTGCTATAAATGCTCAATGTAAAAGAATAAGGATGTTTCTAAGCTCAAAGATAAGGGACTATTTTGGAACTTTTCTCGAGTAAAAAATGAGACCAGTTTCAAGATTGGTGAGCAAAAAGGTTGTATTTCAAAGTAACAATGTTTTAGTCAAAGTTTGACTTCTTTGGTCTCATTTTATCTGACATTATTTTACATCATACAACTATATTAGTAGTAATGTAAAAATATATTATTAAGTAATGATTGATAAGTTGTTTAGCAGTGAAAAATAAAAAGTAAATTTGGCTAGTTAATAATTTATAAATGTGGAAAATGTATGGGTCTCGTTGTTCACTAGTACTAAAAATCAGATGTTTACCCACTCGGATTACCGAGGACGTTTCTAGTAACAAGGCTTTATCGAGGGAAGACCGTTGTTAAGTAGTGATACGTAGGTAAATCGCTCCTCGGTAAAAGCGATTGATAGACTCGGTCGTGTAAATACCAATGGACCCCATCGCACAGCCATCAGTACAATCAATTAAATTTTGACCGGTTAAAGTGTAATTTTTTATCAAGAATTGTCCGTCGGTTATGTTTTAAAAAATTAGAAATTAAAATGTTCAAATGTATCGAGAGATTCTAACGAAAAATCCCTCTGAGTAATGACCCAGGAGAGTCTGTCGGTACCGCTGCGTCGGTAAACATCTGATTTTAGGTAGGGGAATTCCTTGTAGAAAAACATGATCAATGCGGATTCATAGTCGATTCCAACTCGTTTGGAGATCGAGATGTAGTAGTAGCAGTTGTTGTTAGGGATGGCAATGGGGCGGGGCGGGGTGAGTTTGGCAAAACCCACAAAATTTTCAACTCGCCCCGCCCCGCTTATTTTTTTCTTTTTTCTTTAATGTTTTCCCTCTTTTAGTTAAAGTCACACACACCAAGTTTGGTACATTGTTACAAAATTAAAAGCTTGTGATTTTAGCTTCAACATTTACAATTTTCTTTTACTGAAGGAAATAAAAGACTGATCATAGTATTATTATGATAATCCTTAATTATTCCTTAAAGTTTAAGCCAAGTTTCGGACATTGTTACAAAATTAAATAGTTTGTAAGTGATCTAACTTCAAGATCTACGATTTTCTCTTACTGAAGAAAAATAAAAGATTGATCATAATGCTATAATATAATGAAAATCAAATTCTAAGCTCAAATTTTAGTTCCTTACTTTAAGTCAGTTTGGTATATTATTAAAAAATTAAATAGCTTGAAATCTAGCTTCAAGATCTATAAATGGAAGGAAAATAAAAGACAGATCAAAAATACTATTATGATAATCTATAGTTCTAAATTCATTTCTTGATCTCTAAGGTCTATTTTAATTACAAGGACACTCTGATATTGATATAATAATTGTTGGCTCTTATCCCAAAAATAAATGGGTTACTATCATTTTCTATTACTAATATGATATCGTAACCTATGTAATATCATTTTGGTAAGACTTATGCAAATTGGTTAATTATGAATCAAAATAGTATTCGTGCTAGTGAAGAAAATTGTGAAATTGTAGTTGAAAAAATGATTGTTTTGTTTCAGAAAAGCCAAAATTCAAAGTTGCCCCGCGTTGAACCCGCATTAAACCCGCAACCCGACCCACTTTAAAAATTTTAAAAACCCTTTTAACCCGCCCGCCCGCCCCACCCCGCACCCGCATAAGAGTAAACCCATCCCGCACCCCCCCTGCCCCATTGCCATCCCTAGTTGTTGTTGTTTACCATTGTCGTCCCTTGTGTTTGACTGGACGGAGCTGAAGAACAACAATATGCTACTTTAGCTCATTGCAATAAACTTAAGTATCAGTCAAGCTAGTTGTTTGTAAAATTCTTTAGCTGTGTTACAAATGATTTTACTAGTGCTTTCTTGTACTTAAAAGAAGTACTAAAGTAATGAATAGAAGGTTGATGCCACGTGAGCAGGAGTTTCAGCGTAACTGGTAAAGTTGTTGTCATGTGACCAAAAGGTCACGGGTTCAAACTGTGAAAATAGCCTCTTGCAAAAATGCAAGGTAAGATTGCTACTCTTGTAGTCCGGCCCTTCCTTGAATCTCGCGCATAGCGAAAGCCTGCCATCTTTTTCTTCTCTAAACTAACTTGATGAGAAAGTTAGTAAAAAAGAAGTGTGTTTTTCGATCACTATCTTCTATCTGTGGAACTTGTTGAACATGTAGCAGAGTTTCAAATGTCCAAAACAGGCGTGGATTTGAATAGATTGTGTAAATGTACAATTTGAAGCTAAAGACCCGTTTGGCCTTGAGTTTTGTCAAAATAAATTTGGAATTTATTTGGCAAACTCATGTTTGGCCATAAATTTTGCCCATATTTTAGCAAAATCTCAAATCCCAAAATCACCCCACTTGCTGATTTTGGGCCCAAATCTCAAAACTTAGGAATTTTATACATGTTTTCCCAAAATAAAGTTGGGAAATATGTTTTGAAAACGTATGTTCAAACACATTTTTATCTTCAAACCAAACTTCACCCAAATCAGATTTTTCAAAACAAATTTGAGAATCTATGATCAAACGCTAGCTAAATATATCTGCAGGGATTGCATTTGGTGTCCCAAATGAGTTTAAGAAAATTTAGATTTCATTGATTCTGATCTCTTTAGTATAAACTTTAGATCATTAAGAATGTCAGAAAATCGACAGACAATTTTATGTGACAGATTTAATTCGATATGAAGTACTATTAGATATTGAAGTATATCAGTGTTAAAAGGCATTTTTTAGGCGAGCCCGGAGATGAAGCGTATCAAAAGCATCGGGGCGTACTATCGAGGTGTAAGTATCGTGGGATGTAAGCCCTGACATTTTGGATGTTCACCTAGGCGTATACCCAACATTCTAGGTATAAATATTTACTTGAATGTATTACATTTTTAATGTATATTCTAATTTAAATATTTATTTTTTTAATTTATAAAATATAAATAATTAAATACCCATAATACGCTTGCGCATCACGTTTTTCGCATCGCCCGTGTTAGATAAAATGCCTTGCCTTTTGCCCATACCTTTCTTATGGGTCGTTGGTTCAAGTGTGATGACCCAAGGGGTCATTTTATGAATTTAGACTCCGTTCTAGGCTTATCAGCCATAAAAAGATTAATTTTTAATGCCTCGATTTGCGTGCGCAGTTCGGGCTTGAAACCGGAAAGCTTTTATGTGAAAATATGAGAAATAGTGATTTCTAGAGTTAAAATTTGATTATAGTTGACTTTGGTCAACATTTTGAGTAAACGGACCCAGATTTGTGTTCCGACGATCCCGGGAGGTCCGCAGTAAAATATAGGACTTTGACGTATGCCCGGAAATGAATTCCGAGGTCTCAAGCCTTAGAAATAAATTTTTGAAAAAAATTATTTTGCCGAAATATTAATGAAATAGAGAAAAGAATTAATGTTTGAAATCATTGGTATCGAGCCCGTATTTTGGTTCCGGATCCCGGTACAGATTTGTTATAGTATTTAAATGTTAACTGTGAAATTTGGTGGAAAACGGAGTTTATTTGACGTGATTTGGACATCCGGTTGAGAAAATAATGAACTTTAAGTGTTCTTGAAAAAAATGTTGAGTTTTGAGATTTAATTCATAGTTTTACATGTTATTTTCATGATTTGATCGCACGAGAAAGTCTGTATGATATTTTTAGACTTGCGTGCATGTTTGATTTAGAGCCCCGAGCGCTCGGGTGAATTTCGGATAGGCCATGGGATATTTTTACACTTGAAAAGTTGCTGATTTTCTGTTGTTAGTGCACGACACTTTTGTGCATTGCGTTCGCACCCTACCCCTCGCGAACGCATAGTGTAAATTACAGGGGGCCGCTTTTGTTCTATGCGAACGCGTTCACCCCATGCGAACGCGTTCACCCCATGCGAACGCACAGGGTATTGGGCCTGGGGGAGGGGGCTCCTGTTTCTTCTACGCGAACGCATCCAGTAGGTTGCGAACACGCGGGCCCAGCTTTTTAAAGCTACGCGAATGCGGCCAGCATGGTGCGAACGCGATGGCCATCAGGCCTGAACCCTATGCGAACGCCTCGCATAGAAGGCTTGCCCAGCTATATTTAAACATTTTAAAAACGGGCAGAACCCTTCTTCTTCAAAATTTTCGAACCACACAATCCTAAGGACGATTTTCTTCATCAAAATTCATCCCCAAGTTGTTGGTAATCAGTTCTAAACTTTACTCTTTCAATTACCCAATATTTTTCATCACTTTTAAATCAAAAACTAAGATTTTTGATGGTAAAAATTGAGAGTTTGAGTAGAATTAGGGAATTTTGTAAAAATCGAATCTTTACCTCGAATTGAGGTTGGATTTCGAAATTAATTGTATATTCGGGCTCCTGGGTGAATGGGTAAATGTAAATTGGTCCGAACCCCGTGTCTAGACCAAACGGGTCCGGGGTCGGGTTTTTTCACTTTTTTTTAGAAAACTTAGGAAGTTATAATTTCCAATAAATTTAGTTCATTTAGCCTTAATTAATGATATTAAGCTAATTATGATTAGATTCGAGTGTATTGGAGGTGAATTCAAGAGGAAAAGCTATAATTGAGTAGTGAGTGGCATGCAGAATTGAGGTAAGTGCTTGGTTTAACCTTGACTTGAGGGAATAGGAATTCCCAACTAAATTGTTATGTGAAATTGCATGTGAGTGGTGTATAGGTGAGGTGACGAGTATCTATGCACCACCAAATTGTCCGTTTACATGATCCCCTCCCCGTTTTCCATCTAATTGCTTCATGTTCATTGTTGTCTGCTATAATTACTTAGCTTGTTATATTGTGGTAAGTCTTGTTGCAATCATGTTTGGAAAAATATTAGTTGTTTTTCTTAGTTTCATTGTGGTACATATAAAGACTGAGTGGGTTGACATTGTTTTACGAGATGTAAATATATATATATATATATATATATATATATATATATATATATGAATATTCATGTTGGTTCATTTTGAGATATTATTTATGAAGTTCGTTTATTGTTTATGACTATTGAGACAAAAGTATCGTGAAATGCTTGACCTGAATTGTGAAAGTTTTGATATATATGTATATATATACGAGTGTGATAAGGGTGAACACTGGATATATATATATATATATATGGGTGGACAGGGGAAGTATATATAACTGTGATAAGGGTGGACAAGAAAAATAAATACATATGATTGTGATAAGGGCGGACATGGAAAATATAAATACACGACAGTGATAAGGGAGGATAATTATGCTTTATTAATTTTTATTACAAAGAATTGGAAGTTTATTGTTTTATCTTATTGTTTTCCCATATCTTGCACATTTGGTTATTTTAAATTAAAGTTTGGAAGTTTGGAAATTTGTGTGAAATTTTGGTGATAGCCGAGGCCTGGAATAGGCGATCGAGTTATTTTATTTATTGTTTCATTTTATATTTTCTTATTTGTGTAGAATTGTTTTATTGCGTCATTATATATGTATTGCCACAGGTTAAGTATAATCGCATCGCCTTAGCCTCGTCACTACTTCGTCGAGGTTAGGCTCGGTACTTACTCAGTACATGGGGTCGGTTGTACTCATACTACACTCTGCACTCTTTTGTGCAGATCCAGGTACCAGCCAGCGTTAGAGATTTTTTTGTAGCAGCTATCCATTATCCGGAGACACGAGGTATATCTGCCGGCGTTCGCAGATCCCGAGAGTCTTCTCTTAGTTCGTAGAGACTGTTGTATATTTTTCAAAAACAGTTATATTATTTCTTTCAGCCCATTATTTGTAATATTCTTTAGTAGTTCGTGAATTATGACACCACACCCTGTGGTAGTTTTAGAGTTACTTATATAATTAATTTGTGGCTCATTTTATTTAATTGGTTATTATGTTATATTTGGAGTTATTCATTGGAACTCATTAGATTAAGTTAGTTTAGATTTATTTTATTGTGTTCAAAATCAAAGGAAAATAGTTAATCGAACTCTAATATTGACTTGCCTAGCAAGTGTGGTGATAGGCGTCATCACAATCCCTAAGATTGGGAATTTGAATCGTGACATCAAGAGATTAAGTAGATTATCTCGGTATAAAATTTAGAATTATATTTATCCCGTATTTGGTTGGAGCCTCGGAGGTATTAGCTAAAATTAATATTATTTTTATACCAAAATTTTTGGTATAACTTATCCCACATAGAAGGTGATCCAGGTCATTATCTTGATTATACTCTTGATTATCCTATTTTTGAATGATAATATAATAAGAATATTAAAATAATGAATTACTGATTGAAAAAGTAATTTGATAGAGATTGTGTCCGAATTTTGATTTATGGTAAGCATTTTAGTACCTTAGTAAGTGAGTGAAAATTGTGTAAGAAATTTTGCTATAAATTACGTTGAAATGAAAAGTGTGTAAGAATACAAATTACACCTTTTGTTCCTCATGAGGATACCTCCAAAGACTCCTCAAAGTATTGCACGCGCCGCCGCTATCGCCACCTCCACCGCTCCATTATCACCGCCGATGTCTTCTATCACCTCTGCTGAACTTTCGGGTGGTGGGTCAAGGAAAAGACCTCCACCCGACCCGACCCATGTTCATCATCGTGGTTCTTCACAGAAACCGAGACCAACTTCAGCATCGGGTGAGCAATCCCACACCCCGCCCCGCGACCCCTCGATCCCACTTTTTTCCATTTTAAGGTTTTAGTTTTTTCAATTATTTTTCCCTCGAAGTTCAGTATTTTAAAGGTGTTATTTTAATGTCAACTAAAGTAATTTAATCTGACTCGGTATCTCATAAAATAATCTGACTTGAACACCACCCTTATTAAAGAAAAGGTTTTATTTTCCAAATGACAATGCTTTAGTCAAAGTTTGACTTCATGGTTTCATTTTGTTTGACATTATTTGACATCATTTGACGGAGTTGGAAGGTTATAAAGACATGAGTCGGATCGGTTTTATCATAATCAAACCAAATTAAATCAACTATATCGAATTGGATTGATTCGATTTGTCGATTTTTTCGAATTTTGCGACTTTATTATATGAACCTTATTTCGGTTTTGCTTTATTAATGTTATTGATGAAGTTTTAATGATTGAATATATGTTGAAAAGCTGACAAACATATGATCTATTAAAATATTTTTATGGGAGATATTTTTAGTAACATGGTTGTTAATTTTTTTAGTCGTCTAACAATTATTTTTTGTTGATATACTCTTTCAAAGTTAACTGAATTCAATAATTAAACTCAAAAATCAATATAAACCCTAAATTATATGTTTTATTTAATTTTACAATCATGATAAGATGCCATTTCAAATTTGAAGAAAATATAAGAGTTTAATAGATTTTGACATATGAAAATAAAAAAACAACGGGACTGACTCATTTCAATAACACTTGAGATGAAAGTGATGAAGCAATCACTATTTAAAGTAAAATAAAAATAGATTCACTTCATAGCTCTGTAAATATTACATCCATGAGAGGATTTAAATATTTCTAGATAACTTTTAAAAGAAAACTCTATATAAAGTCTTAAAAGTATATATAAAAATTATATATTTATATGCCGGTTTGGTTCAGGTTTTTTAACACAATATCAAATCTAATTCGGTTTTTCAATCTATTTGGTTTGGCTTTTTGGTTTGATTTGAACACCTCTAATAAAGGGCATGGAGGCTGAATTTTTTCTTAATAATACTGGAAAAAAATAATATTAAGAGTAATGCCATAAAAAGCTGGCTAGCATGTTAAGCCACTAATGGAAGAGAAGAGCAGGGCCTTAGTTGAAAAGAGTATGAAAATGTGAAATAATACTGAAAAAACAAGAAAATAAATAGAAGATGAGATGAGAGAGAGAATATAATATGATGTTTAAGTATGATTTAAGCCCTGAAATTATCAATCTATGTTATCACTTACTCTAATAACAGATTCTTAAGGATACTTTGTTGTAATTCATTTTGTCTAGTTACTAATGGAAAATTGAACTGTTTAAATCCGCATTCGACCGGATATATACGTTACTTAACTATGTGACCGGTCGCTAAAGCAATGGTTGCACCCGTTACCTGGAAATCCTGGATTACCCATTCTTTGTAACCAAGCTAGTTAGACAAAAATGGCAGCCCGGTGCACTAAGCTCCCGCTATGCGGGGTCCGGAGAAGGGTCAGACCACAAGGGTCTATTGTACGCAACCTTACTCTGCATTTCTGCAAGAAGCTGTCTCCACGGCTTGAACCCTTGACCTCCTGGTCACATGTTAGCAACTTTATTGGTTACGCCAAGGCTCCCCTTACGCCAAGCTAGTAAGAAAGAAAACTATAAACTTGAAACTAAAGAACTTGGAAGAACAATCATACTCTTGCTTTAGTTCATTGCAATAGCTTTAAATATCAGCCGAGCTAGTTGTTTGTAAACTTTTAGCTGTGCGTTACAGCTTTATTTTGCCTGAAATTTGGAAGCAACATTTGGTGATACACTTCTGTAAGTTCCTTGTTTTCTGCATCACCAATCATATAGCATGGTATAATAAGCCTCAGCTGAAAGTATAATATGGATTTGGTTTGGGGCTCTGAGTCCTGCTGCTATTTGTCACCCCAAGCACAATCAAGCATGTACATCTAGTGGCGTGTTTATATATACATTCTTTCGAAGTCTTCAGAGAAGGTAGATCCACGTATAACTAATGCGCATAATCAAAGATATATGTTGGTATGTGTATAATTTGCGATGTGACTTCGTATGAGGACCTCCTCTTTTAACGAGTCCACTGTTCTTGTTTCAACTCGATTGTTTGGTGATTAGGTTACTCTTAATTTGGTCTTTTACATGTGTCACCCCATGCAGCTGGTGTTCAAGATCGTCCAACATTATTAAGATCAACAATTCATCAGCCTGAAGCATCAACCAAAGCCAAAGTATGTAAGAGAAGTCCGGTGGAAAAAAGTCAGTCGGGGCAAATTAATACTTCACCAGCTATGCAGCCACAACCAGGATTAAAGACAGAAGTAAAGGCGGAAATTGAAGATGTTGCACCTGATAATATTCAAAGAGTTAATGGTGAAGGTCCTCCTCATCATACTACTGGCATTCGAGGGACAATTGATAGTCCCTCGATACAAGAAGAACTGTGCACGACTAATGGTGCTCAGTTGGATCACAAAACAAAGAAAAATGCTGATTTAACTAATCAGCCAACCTGCAGCATTGACGCGAATTTCCTTCAACAAGTAGCGGTTGCTTTTAAAGAAGTAAAAACAAACCAAGAAGAAGGCACAAGATTGGTGAAAGAAACAGTTAGCTTGAATCCAAGTCTTGAACCAACTTTTCTTGCCATCCGAGAAAAACACGGTGACATTACAAAGGATTGTCCTCTGGAGTCAGGCCAAATGCTGAGTTCTGTTCTAGAAGTTATATGTAAAGTTGTCCAAGAACTCCAAAAGAAACATTTGACTGATGTTGATTGTAATGTCTTGAACTCATATTACTTGGTAGTCAAGGATGCTGAGAAAATGAAGGTGGATGTCAACTGGTTACGAGCTCGACTTGATGAGATTAAAGATGCAGTAAATTCTATTGTCGATACAAAAAATCTCAATGATGAGAAGAATAGGCTTGCGGAACTGATTGAAAATGAGAAAAGGAATCTGGTATTTATGAAAACTGAATTGGAGAAACTTAAGGCTGAAATTGCAACAAAGGAAAGTCAGCTTAATGTGGAAACACTGGTGAATCAAGAGCTAAGCAGTATGATTGGCAATCGGGCTCTCGAAATTCAGCAGCTTCAAAACATGCCTTTGATGGAGGCTTTTCAATAGTTCTAATGTGTCGAAATGTTTTCTCTACTCTCAGAGGCGAAGGTAAGGTTTGAAGTTTATGGATTCTGAATTCATGCCGAACTCATTTGTGTTAGTTATTGGATTCACAATTAAATATTTATACATATTTTATGAATTTTCTAATACAAATACAAGGTTTAAGCAAAAGTTACTGGATTCGTTCGAACCGGCAGCTAATGCTCTCCCTCCGCCCCTGTCTACTCTTAGCCCATGCTGTTGTTTTAGGACAATTTCACCTCTAGCTCATTCGTACGTACGTGATAAGGGAATTTTTTAAATTTTTAGTTATGGTTCAAATATATCCCCAACTTGTTTGGGAATTAGGATTGAGCCGTTATTGTTGTTGTTGTTATGGTTCAGATAGCTCATCAAATCCAACTCTCACATCTCATTAGTTGGTGTGAGAATTTTGTATCGGATACAGTAAAATGTTCTAAGGGGAAATATAAGCATTTTTGCTGCCACATGCTTGCAAATTCCTCCTTTTCTTCTCTTAACTAATTGTATTTATGGCTGTTACGCATGCCTTAGCAGTCAAGATTTTTTTATAAGTGGTACTAGCGACATTTTGATAAGTGCCTATATACACCGCACAAAGGAAATTGGGTTGTGAGGTTATTAACTATATCCAACAATTATTTGCCAACATCGTTCCTAAGTCCTACTGAGTACAGTGGGGGTGTATTTAGTCTCAAGCATCTTCGTCAATGTTCCATTTGCTCCCGTGGGCTAGAGACGGATCCAGAATTTTAATTCTATGGGTTCAATATTTAAGATATTTAGCATTTAATCCATTATATTTTTAAAGTTATGGGTTTATATCTATAATTCGTTGCAATTGTAAGGAATTTTATACATAAATTTGTACTCCGCGATAAAAGTAATGGGTTCAACTGAAATACATTTTCATATTCAAGCCAAATTTCACCCAAAATAGATTTTTCAAAATAAATTTGAAAATCTATGACCAACACTAGCTAAGAGATTGCTTGGTCATTTACTACAACTTTCGCCATTTGATTTTAAGTTTATCTTCTCTCTTTTTTGTTATTTACTCATTTTTACGTATTTGAGTGAGTTTGTATGCGTCTCAATTATTTTACCGGGTATCTCTTACATCCCGCCGGCACAAGTATCGAATGACTCTAATCTCTATAGCTCAGACAACCTAGTTATTTACTATTCTTTTTTCTTTGTTTATTTCGGTTCGCGTTTTTAAAATAAAATTTATTTAGTATTGGGCAAGCTAAGGGTATCAAGTAAAAGATTCTATGATTACCCATCTCTATCAAATTAAATAAATGGTGTACTTTTCTAGCATGGCCAGCTTGAAGCGATTGAGAAGAATGTAAGTTAGTCAAACAATTTTATAATTTAGTGTTGTAACTTTCTTCATTTAGCTATCACAAAAAGTAGAAACGTGCAGACCCTTTTTAAAGAAAATTTTTGGTTCGGTTTGGATCGATTTTTCCCTAAGAGGAAATCATATCAAGTAAATCGGTTTTTAAAATATGGAATCAAACTAAACCAATTAAGTCGGTTTTTTATCGATTTGATTTTTGTCGGTTTTTCGGTTATTTATCGGGTTTTTTCTTAAATATGAGTCGTACTCTACCAAACACATATTCTGGCGACTATATTTTCAACGTAACACTATCAAACCAATTGAACTTTGAGAAATCAATCATTTACCAAGATATATTAATGATAATTGAATCAAATAGTGATGAATAATTTAAGTATTCAATTAAAAATCTATAATTTTTAACATGAAATAAATTATTTGATACAATCAAACTAGAATGTAAAGGCAAAGAATTAGATTATTGTAATAGCAAAAGACTCGACTAAAAATACAAACAAGTAATTTGTACCATAAAATTTTAGACACTTTATATAAAAACATACATATATATAGGTGTAATAATAAATTTATATAGCTACTTCTATAGTCAGTTTGGTTTGGTTTATTCGGTTATTTTTTTTATTAAAACAAAAACAAACCAAATTTGATCGGTTTTTAAAATTCAAAACCAAAGCCAAATCAACCTAAAATGTGTCGGGGCTTTTGTCGGCTTGGTTCAATTTTTTGGGTTTTTATGAACACCCCTAATGTTGTCCATCTTACTCGAAGCTATATAAAATTACATTCTCAATTTATGTGACGTTATTCGGATTTGAAGAGTATATTTTGACTGTAATTTTTGTATATGTCTTCTAATAATTTGAATTATATGGTCACTCATAATATTTTTTTATATAGTTTTCAGATATATAAATTTTATTTTCAAAACCTTAAAGATTTTATGCCTAAATACACGGTAAAACATATGTGACATAAATTGAAATAAATACAGTATGATTTTTCCACACTAATAATTCGAGATATCAATGGTGCTCTTTTTATACATTACCAGAGGCATGCTAGGTTTAAAGTTTGCAAAACAATTTGGGTTCGAACTTTGTAAATAGAGAAACTTCCAATAGGGAGCATTACTTTCTCGTTCAATAAAACATACTTGACGTGAATTCAAATTAGTCAATTCTGTTGTTATCGAAAACGATGGTTACACACAGGGGCGGCCCTACTCTAAAGCAGGTAAAACAAGTGTTTTAGGCTCCATATTTGTGAGGGGCCTATTTTTTTTATTACACCTATTATATTATATACTCTCTATGTTTTAATTTAGTTGAGGTTGTTTGACTCGTCACGGAGTTTAAGAAAAAAAGACTTTTAAAACTTGTCGTCTTAAAAGCTTAAGGGATAAAAGGATTTACACTGGTATGATTTCTGCCAAGAAAATTACATCTGAAATGAAAATCAAACTCGAACTTCGTAAGTAAAATGTGATATAGAAAAAAATAATTTGACGAGAATATTGATATTGAAATCTCTTGAAGAGTTCTTCCGAGTTAATTACTATTTAGACATAGTAGGCAATACTATTTTTTCACTTCAAAATAGATTTGAACAATTCAAAGCATATGAAAATATTTTTTGTTTTCTATTTAGCATAAAAAACTGAGATCACTAGATGATGAAAATTTGAAAAAATACTGTCTTAATCTTGAGCGTAAAGCATAATAAATCAATCTGATATTGATGGTTTAAATTTATTTTCTGAATTAAAAGTGTTAAGAAAAATGTACAATTACAAGATAACAGTTTAATTGATATAGTCAATCAAATAAAAAGATTTTATTCGTTTCCAAATGCCTATATTACTTATAAAATAATGTTAATAACTCATGTTACCGTTACTTCAGCAGAAAGAAGTTTTTCAAAATTAAAATTGATAGCATCCTAATTAAGCTCAATAATGTCTGAAGAGAGGTTAAATAAATTAACAATATTGTCAATTGAGAAAGAATTATTATAAAAAAAACTGATTATAAAAAAAATTATTAATAACTTTGCATTTAAAAAAATCACAAAATTTGGACTTTCAAATTTTAAAAAATATAATTTTAAAAATAATTAAGGCCTCTCATAAAATATGGGTTTAGGCCACAAAATTCGTCGGGCCGCCCCTAATTACATACACACAAAAATTGCAAATTTATGAAAGTTTATTAGGAGTATACCGCAACATTTGTTTGTTAACATACGGATTAGTCTTTATCTTTCTCTTTACTAGATTTTATTTGGGGTATTATCACTTTAGCCCACGCTAGAAATTAGGGACGGACGCACCTTGACTCAAGCGTGATCCGAAAATTTTATTAAATATATGAATATTAACTGATATGCAAAGGTAAGTGCTACAAATAAAGTAAAGTGACCCTACTTAAGAGAAAGTTGTCCTAGCTCACTTGGTCGAGCGCTGTAACTTTATTAGGAAGGTTTGGAGTTTGATTCCAGTTTGTGTTGCGTTTGTTATTAATTTTTAGAATTTTTTTAATCCATATAGTATATCCTAAAAGAATAAAAGGGCAAACAAAATCAGTAGATCATGATGTGCTTCAAACATTTGAGCCATAATAAATAATTTTAAAGTGAAAGATAATTATTTTAGCTATTGGGTTCAGTTTGTAACAACAACAACAACCCAGTATAATCTCACAAGTGATATCTGGAGAGGGTAGTGTGTACGCAGTTCATATCCCTACCTTAGAGTAGAGAGGTTGTTTTCAATAGATCCTCGACATCCTTCCCTACAAGAACTCCTCCCACCTTGCTCTTGGGGTGACTCGAACACACAACTTCTTCATTGGAAGTGGAGGGTGCAGTTTGCGATTTTGAGAATTGGGCATGCTATTTGCTGAATCAAATGAACGGCATATTTTTTAGTGATTGTCAGGTGCATTATATAAAAAAGTATTTGGTATTAATTTTATCGAGACTATTATAATACATTTAAAAAATTAAAAACTTGTCGAGTACAATTGTAGTAATGTACTTGAATTGTGTTTTATTCATATATTATAGTTTATATTTTTAATTTTTTAAATATGATGTCATTACAATGATTCGTTCATTTGATCATGTCTTTAAATGTCGACACCGCTAGTAAAAATTTTTGTGCACGCCCCTGCTAGAAACTATTTATACTTGGTAGCCAAAAAAAAGTATAAAATTTGTATAGTTTTTGTATATAATATACAGAATATATATATATATATATATATATATNTTCTTATTGATTTGGGATGATTTACAATGGGGTAAGACCCCACTATTTATAGAATGGAAATGACTTAGCCACAAAGTAAAACTCTCTAAGAGATAGACATTCACTCAAATTATAATTTTATTCATAACACTCTCCCTTGAATGTCTACTCAATAGTAATGTGCCTCGTTAAAATCTTAACTAAAATAAAACCCAATGGGAAAAAATTTCTAGAAAAGAAAAAAGAGTACACATGTTTAGAAATAAGCCTTTTGGCTGCCTCGTTAAAAACCTTGCAAGGAAAACCCAGTGGGACAAAACGTTGTAAGGAAAAAAGAGTACAACACGTATTAACTCCCCCTGATAAGAACATCAATTCACATCCTTGAGCCTTCACATTCCAATATTGTGTACCATGTTCAAAAGGTCGTTGGTAGAGATTTGATAAACAAATCACCCATATTAACTTCAATGAATATGTTGCACCTTGAAAATCCTCGCTATCACATTATCATGCTTATAGTTATAGCAGGATACATATGTAGATAAATTGCACGTAGGATGTTGATCGGCTCCCGCTTATACCACTAAAGATTAGCAAGTACGGGGGTCAATGCAGCTTTTACCCGAAGGGTTGGGATCGATTTCCACAGGGATCTATATATGTTGGAGTTGAGTGTCTAAGTGATCTAGTAGCGTGTTGTGTTCTCAATTGCACTTCTCATAAAAAAAGGGTTTGCAATTATACTATGGTTTTAGCCAAATTGAAATTACAAACTAGCTAACTAAAATCTTTTTGAAGGTTTTCTCAGTTGATAAAAGGGACTATGGCTGTGACTTCCTCCTAGGTGAGTCCTTAACGGGTCTAAAATCTAGAATAATATTATGAAATGGGGATTAAATGGCATAACCTCATGCTAAGGCACTTACCTACTACCTCTCGGTAATATGGGTAAATTTGTCCAAATTGGCTTTCTCAAGCACAGTTGGGTGTTTCCATGAACCGCATGAATTGGCTCAAATCGGGTTTAGCTATCTCTAGCATACACCCTTTTATTGGGGCTATCAATCTCTTGAGTTCACCCCAATATTTTGTTATCCTAATTACCTAGATTTGGGTCATCTTTCTCAAGAGTAACCCTGGTCATTAAGGCTTGAATTAGTGTTTGCAACCACTAATTATGAGATTTATGCACAAATCAAGTTAAATACCAAACACTCATACACAAAATCACTCTAAAATTGGAAACGCATTAATTACCCACACTAGGGTTAGGTCACAACCTTAGCAAATGGGTCTAGCTACTCATAATAATGAAAGAAAACAAAGAAATAGATGAAGAATAACCCATAAGATATAATTACAAACTAATAATTGAAGATTCAATGATAAACCAACTATAAAATTACTCAAAATAGTCCAATACAGCCGTTCACGAGCTTTCCTGAAAGTTAGAGTACAAAAGGATGACCTAAAAATGGGAAAATAAAGTATTTATACTAGGCCGAATTTTCTGGACAAAATTACCCCTGCGGGGGTACCGCGGACCGCAAGAAATGGAGTGCGGCCGAGGTGAGGCTTTTTGGCTTCAAACTCTACTCTCTGAACTTGGCCACCGCGGACCGCATAAAATGCACCGCGGTCGTGATGGCTTCTACTGCGATCCGCATAAAAAAGACCGCGGACCGCATTAGTATTAACCTCCAAACTCCCAACTCTCTGAACCCCATCCTTGCGGACGGCGCAAACTCGATTGCGGCCGCGGTGAGGCCACTGCGGTCCGCACAAAATGCTTTGCGGCCGCAATGCTTGAGTTTCCAAAATATGCACCTCTCTGAATCTTCTCATTGCGGACCGCACTAAATGGAATGTGGCCGCAGTGGATCTGTTGCACTGTGCTTGAACTTGTTCTTGGTACTTGTTCATGTTTCACTCCTTTTTAGCTGGTTTTGACTAATTATCACCTTTTTTACCAAACCCGCAAACAAGTACAACGTGTAAGCCTTTGGGACTATGTTGTATACATTTTTAATCAAAACTCAAGTAAGAAAGAGTGTGAAATGAACTATAATCCCTAGTTATCAACTCCCCCAAACTTAAGCTTTTGCTTGTCCTCAAGCAAACAAAATAAGACTCACCTCTTAAGATTAAATCCAAGAAAATTCAGCTGCCCTAAAGTGACCTCTTCTAGCATCAATTGGGACTAACAATTTCCCTCAATTCAAATGAATCATTAACAATATTCAACCTTCTAAACATTGTGGATTTAGTGCGACACAAGAGCATCAAGAGTTGACTCAACACATCAAAGAAACTTTTTCTACTACTTTGGTCATTGTGGAACCCAAACTCATACTCCTCAACTCTCCCTAAGCAAACCTCACTTTTAGATTGTAGCACTTGGAACGAGGATAATGGAAACACACTATCTCTCTCACAGAAAGGTCTCAAGTCTGGCTCTAAGTACCATAAGCTTGCCCCTTATGTGAGTCACCACTAATATAAGCTTCATTCAACTCAAGATCATATAGGGCTTTTGTGGAGATACAATGAAGGCTTTTGGTTCAAGGTAGGAAATATTTGGTCTAGGTAGGTTCCCTTTTCCCTTAAGCACTTCATTTGCTTTATTTTGGCATACATTCTCTTTACTTTTTGAGTCATTAAGTTCTTTCTGAGGGGTTAGAGAGACACACTGTCACTCTTTCTTATTCATTTCAAACCTTTTTTCTAAACGTTCCACACCTTTCATCTCTTTTCTTTTTATTGATTCCCTTTACTTCTTCTAGATTGTTCATTTTTTTTGACTTTTTTTTTTTATTTTCTTTCTTTTCATTGCCTTTCCTTTTTTCATTTTGTACCTTTTTCCACTGTGTTGCAGTCCTCGTCTCTCCCCTAAACCTATATTTTTGCTTTGTGCTAAGGAAAGATAGGGTGTCAAGAAAGGGTCTTTTTTTTTAGAACGGGTAAAGGCTTGTATCGTGGTTTTTGAAAGAAAAAGGTTTATGGCTAAAAATGGTTGACTAGGGATATTATCATTGGTAGGATATGGAAGTTTTCAAGACATCATTCAGATCAAGGAGAGCCTATAATCACATCTCAAGTCAAACTACACTTAGAATTTCGCCTAGACAAACATTCAAGGCAAGTTCTAGACTAATGTCTCGGGACTTGGACTTGCAATTCAAATTCTCACCCCACAAGCTATGGGATTGCTAAAGAGACAGAGTCAGGGGCCCACAACAACCTTAGCTAAAATTGGAGCAACACAATGGTCCCGAAAAACCACTTGATGATTATCGGCCAACACAAGAGTCTCAAGGTCACAACTTTCACCATCTTATACACAACAATTTGTTTTTGACCATAGGATCAAAGGAAAATGTGTTAGGCCCAAGTGAAGCTTTTCCTGAGGCACCATTACTCACTAGCTACTATTCACACAAAAAGCAAAAAGAAAACAGACACAAACCCTTAAGAAGGCTGTCATGCAATCCATCATCGGGAAGAGCCACCCGGTTCACACAAATTCCACCTTTGGAAAGAACCGTGGAATTAAGAAAACCAAAGGCTTATTGCACGCAAAAATTCAAAACAAGAAGCTATGAAAATAAAATAAGAAGCTATGAAAGGAAAAAATGCGGAAAGTAAAATAAATATATACAAGAGGGGATTTAGTCGAATATACATAAGGGAGAATGAATATATACATCAGAAGGTAACTTTATATACAGACCAAAGTTGCAAAGTACGAAAATTAAGCTAGAATGGTAAACTTATGTACATACCAAAAGTAAAAAAGAAAGCATAATAAAAGAAAATAGTGTCATATATACAATCCAAATCATCCAAATAGGGCTACCCCCTAAAATGAGAGCTAACATTGTCCTCAATGCTAACTAACCAAAAATAGCTCAAAGTAAAAGAGAGAGAGAGAGAGAGAGAGAGAGAGAGAGAGAGAGAGAGAGAGAGAGAGAGAGAGAGAGAGAGAGAGAGAGAGAGTAAAAAGAAACTCCCTATTGGCCCTCCGTCTGCATAGGCTCATGAGTCTGGGTCCTCGGACTGCTCGGGAACCTGTGACTGGCTCCCTGTAACTTGTATCTCCACTGGGACCTGGGCCTGTACTGGAATTTGGGGCTGGCTATAGTAACCTCCCTGCAGGTCCTCCAACTCTATAACATCATCGTCAGCACGGGGAATCACCATCTTCCTCTTTGCTGGCCTCGCTGTCTCCTACTCTGGCTGGGCTGCTGCAGCCGGGTCATGCAATAAAAGCTCTAAAGGCAAGTGATCAGCCTTCAACTTCTCTACCTCCACACTCAACTCCTTCACCGACTCCTTGGAAGCACGAGTCTTTCTCCGTTTGTTTGTCTCCTTAGCAAGCTCCTTCAATGCCTTTCCATGAGAACCAACAGCATCCATCATCAACTTCTGGTTCTCTAGGAACTTCTTCTGGTTGTCCAGAAGCTCCTTGAGAGTGTACTCCACTGACTGTGGGACCTGCTCCTGAGGAGGTGCAGACTGGGCTGCCACCGATGTAGAAAGTACAGACAGCTTAGAAGTGGTTGCCTGCATCCAGTTGTTGATACTGGCGAGGGTCTGGCTCAAGCGGTGGGCAGTCAAAGGATATGCTACAGATGAGGGAATATCTGGGGCTGTAGAAGTGGAGGGTCTTGGGGCCATGTCTGGGGTAGCTGAAAGAGGCTGAATAGGAGTCACTACTACTACTGGCTCTTCAGACTGGCCAATAGAAGCAGTGGATTTTCCCTTGGGGTTCTTGCCTTTAGGGTTGTCATCACCCTGTAGGCTATACCAGGAAAAGTGTGCCTTCAGCTTTACCTTAACATCAAATCTCCTTTTTTCTACATTTTGATCCTCGAAGTACATAGTCAGTAATTTTGGGAAGGGGTAGGATCTATCACCTTCGTTCACCACCCGTGTAATCACCCTGGACATCACATTCCCGATGTTGATCGGGTACCCCGCCATGATCGATGCCACTGGTATAGCTCGAGAGATAGGAAGAGAGTTGTCATGAGTGGTGCGGTCTAGCTTGCTGCACACAAACGTCTCCCACCCTTTTGCTTCGAAGTTCAGGGTTCTCATCAGAATTGTTACTCCCGCTGTCAACCATGCTGGGGTGGTACCTGGGACTGCCAATTACTCTGCTAACCACGGACGGGCATCATCCCCCAAAGCTACCTTCTCTAAGTACAATGTCTCATCCTCCTCCGGGAATCCCAGGTAATCATTGATCATTTTTTCGTCAAACTTTACTTTCAAATTTTGCACCTTAGTCATTATAGTTCCCTTTTTGATGTGGGCAACATTGGTGTAGAACTCCTTGACTAAGTGCTCATTGGCATCCTCTACGTGGCCTCTGAAATAGTCCCAACTTGCTCTCTCTCTGAACTGACATTGGGGTTGTGAGGCAAAAGGTCTTTTGTAATGAATTTTCGGTACGGTATCAACTTCCTCTCGGGCCACCATTCTCTGAACTTGTAGTAGGACACTTCACTCACAAACCTGTCTTGCCATGCTTCCAGGTTCCTAGTTCTCTCTACTCCCCCTACTTGGGGCTCACCCCTCCTTATTCTTCTACGGGACCCTCACCGAATAGTGAAGCTGTAAGTGAGGTAGAATAGACATTGTCACTGCCCGCAGCTGAGCCTTCAGACGACTCAGAATAAATTTGCACTGACGCTTGGGCAGTAGGGGTGCCCGGAGGTGTATCTCTCAATTTGTTCCTCTCCGTCCAGTCAGGAACATACTCTGGAACGGAGTCTGAGTCAGATGCCTCCCGGGAGGGCACATACTCACTTCCCGAATGGGAAGCAACTCTATCAATAACCTTTATTGTCTTCTTGGTATCTTTGATAGCTTATCGGACTTGGGGAGTCAATTTGATCATGCCCTTTTCTCTACCCCGGGAGGACTCTCATTTTCCTTGTTTTTTTTCTACCACCTCCTCGTGATTGAACCATTGTCTGCAAGTGGAATTCAGTTGAAGCTCGTTAGTATCACAGTATTAGATGAAGCAGTGCAGAATAAGATTGCAGGCAGTTGAAAATGAAAAGCAGAATTGCAGACCACGGACCGCACAAAATGGTATTGCGGTCCGCATTAAGGCACTGCGGACCGCACAAAATTCACCGCGTCCGCGGTCCTTAACTTGAAACCTTTCTGAAGTCATACCATAGTGGTCCGCACAAAAAGGTATTGCGGACCGCACAAAATACCATCGCGGACCGCGGTAAGCCAAGAACAGTAATACCAACCTAGGGTTTCAAATATTCATCCCATTTTTTGCCAAAAATCACATATTATTGATCCCCTAGGTGTTTAATCAGTGTTTTTAACTAATTAGTCCTAATTTAAACATTATTAAGCAAAACCTATGCATCGATTGAAAGAAACAGGGAAGAAAAAGAAGAGAAATAACTACTTAAAAGAAAATAACAAAGTTAAACAACTAAGAAAAAATATTAAAATTACCAGAAGTAAGATGCAATGTAGATTAATGAGACCTAGCAGTTGAATTCAAGCAGGTAGGAGTGATGAACAGTGATTTTTTCTATTCAGTGTGCAAAAGAGCGAAAAGTTCAAACTGAAGGCCTCAGGCCCTATTTATAGTAAAGGTACATGGGGCCCACTTCGCCTACCCACCGCGGACCACACAAAATGGCACCGCGGTCCTCGGTACTCAGAATCAATAGTCACTGGGGAGACGTCCACTGCGGATCGCAAGAAATGCATTGATGTCGCGGTGGCAAACTTCAGAGACCCCCCCCCCCCGCATTGAACTTCAGAGATCAATCACTCTGCGGACCGCATTGAAATGTTGCTCCCGCACTAAGGCCTTTTTGGCCGCACAAAATGCAATGCGGCCGCAGTGCAAACTTCAGAGAGTGTGCATTTTTTCCAACTTAGTCCTGCACTACATCAAAACAATCATACAACATCTCACAACCAGTTAGTCCAAAAGAAAATCCTATACTACAAAGAAAAACAAAAAGACACATGGATTGCCTCCCACGAAGCGCCTGATTTAACGTCGCAGCACGACGCATGTTACCATGTTCAAATGAATTTCATCAAAGCCACCACGTGGATATCTTCAAAATTTCCAAGATAATGGTTGACCCGGTGCCCATTCACACGAAAAATCTCCCCATTCTTATTCTTGAGATCAAGAGCACCAAAGGGTGTAACCAACACAACTTCAAACGGGCCACTCCACTTGGATTTGAGTTTACCCGGGAAGAGACGAAGTCTAGAATTGAAAAGAAGCACCAAGTCTCCCACCTTGAACTCTCGGTCTTTGGCATATTTGTCATGGAGGTACTTCATTTTCTCTTTGTACAAAGAAGAGCTAGTATATGCATGAAATCTGAACTCATCTACCTCATTGAGGTGATCAACTCTAAGATTTGCAGTTGTATCCCAATCCAAGTTCAATTTCTTCAATGCCCAAAGTGCCTTATGTTCCAATTCCACCGAAAGATGACAAGCCTTTCCATACACCAACCGATAAGGAGACATACCGATTGGGGTCTTGAAGGCGATCTGGTAAGCCCAAAGAGCATCATCAAGCTTTCGGGACCAATCAGTCCAATTAACATTCACTGTTTTGGCCAAAATATTCTTGATTTCACGATTAGACACTTCCACTTGGACACTTGCTTGAGGATGGTACGGAGTAGACACTTTATGATTCACTCCATACTTCTATAGCAATGAATCAAAGACCCTATTGCAAAAGTGGTAACCCCCTTCACTGATGATGGCACGGGGTGTCCCGAATCTTGTGAAAATATTCTTCTTTCGAAAACCAACCACACTTCGGGACTCATTGTTGGGAAAAGCCACGGCTTCAACCCATTTTGAAACATAATCCACCGCCACAAGTATGTAGGTGTTTCCACATGAGCTAACAAAGGGCCCCATAAAATCAATCCCCCAAACATCGAAGATATCCACCTCAAGAATTATAGTGATAGGCATCTCATCCTTCTTGGATATGCCGCCCATTCGTTGGCATTCATCACACTGCTTGACTAAGTCACTAGCATCCTTGTACAAAGTGGGCCAAAAGAAACCACAACTTAAGACTTTTGAAGTGGTCCTTGCCCTACCATGATGTCCACCATAAGGTGAGGAGTGGAATGACTCAAGAATTGACCCTTGCTCTTCCTCGGGCACACAACGCCGAATAACACCATCATTGCATATCTTGAATAAATATGGTTCATCCCAATAATAATTCATGCTATCTCGTCTAAGCTTCTTCCTTTGGTTAGAAGTGGTGGCCCAAGTCACTGCATGGTTTTGAAGATTGACAAATGTCTACCAAGTTGAACTAGGTCCATCAGGTTTTGAAGACTCATTGGCACGCGAAGAGTCCATGCGTAGGAGATAACATGTTATGTGAATTATCTAGGAACTAAGAGGTTGTCTCCTAAAGCAAAAAAATTTCAAATTGATAAGAGGTTAGAGTTCGAATTCAGCAAGGAAAGTAATAAAGGAAGGAAGTTGAGTTTAATACAAACTCTTCCACTAAGGAAGAGTTGCATCAGAATTAAATAAGAACATCTAAACTTTAGGTGCTATATAATGATGAAGTATTCCTACTGAATAATTATCGCACAAAGGCAGAAGTAGAACAAGAATAGAAAGCAAAATTCCCAGAGATATTTTGCAAGAAGAATCATTGTGCGACACAAAGGCTATTGACCAGCTAGAAGAGCCAGTTTCATCTATTTGTTTATTGAATCTAGTAGGTTGTAGTAGGTGTTTTAATATTGTATCTTATCAGCTTTCTTAGAAGCAATTGTAATAGTTACACATTGTTCAAGTTAGAGTTAACTTGAAGTTTGTCGCAATTAGCTAGAGGCTAGGTTGCTACAAAGGGATTAGAGTTAGTCCTAGGTTTACAAAAGAGTTTATTTTGTAAATGTTGTTTGGCTCAGAGTTGTAGTGAAGAGTTTGTGAAAATCCTACTGAGGAGTAGGTCGTGGTTTTTTCACCTTTTGAGCCAGGTGTTTTCCATAAAAATCTCTATGTTTTTACTTTAATGCATTTATTATTTCGCAACAGTAGAGATTGGAACACCAAGAATAACTAGGTTCTTCTACTAAGACAGCACTCGAAAAATTAGACACCACACAAATCACCCCCCCCCCCCTCTTGTGTGGTATTGAAGTGTAAAACATAAATTGGTATCAGAGCAGGTTATCCTTGAAAAGGCTAACACCTTAGAAAAGATCAAAATGAGTGCACCGCCTGGAAATTGGGAGGGTCAATCAACTGCAAGGCCACCACTCTTCAACGGCCAGTATTACTCCTGGTGGAAGAACAGGATGAAGGACCACCTGATTGGAGAAGACTATGAACTCTGGGACATAGTCACTGATGGTCCTCTAGCTACCGTGAAGAAGACTGCTGAAGGTGTAGATGTACCAAAGACTAGAGCTGACTGCACTGCTGAGGATCTGAAGAAATGGGAGAAGAATGCAAAGGCCAAAAAGTGGCTAGTGTGTGGACTAGGTCCAGATGAGTATAGCAGAATCCAAAGCTGCACCACTGCCAAAGAAATCTGGGATACCTTGCAAGTAGCCCATGAAGGAACACCTCAGGTAAAAAGATCAAGAGGTACTCTACTATACTCTCAGTATGAAAACTTTACTATGAAAGAAGGTGAGACAATCCAAGAGATGTACACAAGGTTCACAACCTTGACAAATGAACTTAAGTCTCTTGGTAGAGTAATTCTTGAAGAAGATAGGGTAGAAAAAATCCTGACAAGGGTTTTGCCAATTTCCTGGGAAAGCAAGATCACTGCTATCCAGGAATCCAAAAATATGGCAACCCTCATATTGGATGAGTTAATTGGAAACCTTACTGCCTATGAACTAAGAAGGCAGACAATGAAGATAGATGGTCCAAAGAAGGAGAGGAGTCTATCACTTAGGATCACTGAGGGAACTGATCTTGAGGAAGATGAGATGGCCATGATTACCAAAGAATTCAGAAACTTTCTCATGAGGAAGAAAGGAATCTATAGAGGAGGAAATTACAACAAAGCTAAAGCTCCAGAAAGGCCAACCAACTAGGGATGCTACAAGGAGAGATATGAAAGAAGGAACAAGAAGAAGGAACTAGTCCAACCCAAGAGAACCACAACAAAATCTATGGTTGCTGCTTGGGGGGAAGTTCAGATGAAGAATCAGAAGATGGTGAGACTGAAGATCAGGCGCTCATGGCAATTGGAGAATCTGATGAGGAATCACATGAAGAACCAGAGGTAAGTATCTCCCATCTTAAAAACAAAATAAAGTTCCTATCTAAAGAAAAACTCTCTGAGTTGCTACTTGATTTCATGGATGATTCTGAAGAAACAACCAAAGAGAAGGATAAACTTTCTAAAGAATGTGCAATGCTAAAAGCAAAATGCATGAACCTGGAAATCAGAGTAAGTGAATCTGAAAAGAAAAACATTGTCTTGTTGAACCAGGTTCATCCACTTGAAAATGAGATTCTAGAGCTAAAATCTGAAAACTTAAAACTGAAACTAGGATCCAGTAAAAAGGTTGTTGATCATTTTCATATCATGTTGGAAGAAAATATGGGAAAACTAAAAGATAAGATGTATGCCAAGGATGAACAGATAAGAAAACTTAAAGAAGAACTTGGCAAACTCAAACATGAATTAGATCGAACTTGTAAATGGAATAAATCCTCTGATGCCTTGACATGGCTTCAAGAGAATCACAGTAGCAACCGGAGAGGGCTTGGCTTTGGGAGTCAATTTCTCAAGTGGGATCCCAAAAGCAAGTATCTCACTGTCCCTAAAAACAAAATATGCACCCACTGTGGTAAGACTGGCCACTACAAATATTAGTATACTGCAAAAGAGCAGGCCAGTCGAAAAAATGAGAGGTTTGTCAAAAAGAAAAACTAGCTACCAAATTGGGCCAGAAAAAATTTGATTCATCCATTCTCTCATATAAAAGGACCCAAAATAGTTTGGGTTCTTAAAACTAAACCCTGATTTCCTTTTGTAGGTACAAGTGAAAGGAAGCAGCCAAATTTGGTTCTTGGATAGTGGCTGCTCTAACCATATGACGGGGAACAAGGAACAGTTCCTTTCACTTGAAAACCTCAAAGGAGGAAATGTATCCTTTGGAAATGGAAAGAAAGGTGAAATTATCGGGGTTGGAAAAGTAGGTAAGGATGACACACGGTCCATCGAACATGTGTACTTGATAGATGGCTTGAAATATAGCCTGATCAGTGGTGACAGAGGTAACCTGGTTGCTTTCACTTCCACAAAATGTTTTTTTGATTAACTTGCTTACTGACAAGATTGTTTTGCAGGGAAAGAGAATGAATAATATCTATGTCATAGACTTGTCCACACTGTCTGAAAATGAACTCATTTGCTTGAGTGTTTTGGACAGTGATCCCCTCCTTTGGCACAAACGACTTGGCCACACAAGTCTAAATCAACTTAACAAATTAGTCTCTAAGGACTTAGTGGTGGGACTCCCTAACATTAAGTTCAAGGAAGACAAAGTTTGTGAGGCATGTGCAAGGGGGAAGCAGGTAAGATCCTCATTCAAAAGTAAGAAAATGATCAGTACCACCAGGACGTTGGAACTGGTTCATCTGGATCTGTGTGGTCCAATGAGAACTCTGAGCAGAGGTGGTAAGAAATATGTGATGGTGCTAGTTGATGATTATTCAAGGTTCACTTGGACCTTATTTCTGACATCTAAGGATGAAGCATTTGATATGTTCACCTCATTTGTTAAGAAAACTCAAAATCAGTTAGGACATCAACTAGCATCAATAAGATCTGACCATGGTACTGAATTTGAGAATGCAAAGTTTGCTGAGTTCTGTGATGAACATGGTATCAATCACAACTTTTCTGCCCCTAGAACCCCACAGCAAAATGGGGTTGTGGAAAGAAAAAATAGAACTCTTGAAGACATGGCAAGAACCATGCTTCTTTCTAGCAAAATACCACACAACTTCTGGGAAAAAGTAATAAACACTGCTTGCTATATAATTAATAGATGTATGACCAGGCCACTGGTAGATAAGACTCCTTGTGAATTACTTAAAGGGAGAAAGCCCAACATATCCCATCTTAGGGCTTTCGGATGCAAATTCTTTGTGCACAGTAATGACAAAGATTCCCTAGGTAAATTTGATCCCAGAAGTGATGAGAGAGTATTCTTGGGATATTCATCACATAGCAAAGCCTATAAAGTGTACAATAAAAGAACTATGTGTGTGGAAGAGAGTGTGCATGTTGTCTTTGATGAAACTAACACTCTTTCTGAGAGACAAGAACCAGAAGATGAGGAGCTTGGACTGGTGAGAAGCAGTGAACACATTGAAGCAGTCATGGAAGATGGAACAGGTGATGGACCAGGTCCAACTAACCCAAGCAACATGACAGGGGGAACTCAACATGTGAATCCTGGCCCTGATCCTGTACCACAACACCAAGACACCATAGAATCATCCAGAAGTGAACAATTGGTGCTCAAACCACACAGATATCAAAGTTCTCACCCTCGTGAGAACATCATAACAGATTTGTCATCTGGAATCAAAACAAGAGCCTCCTTGAATAATCTGTGTGTGTTTGATGCCTTCCTATCCTTAATCGAACCAAAGAACATTGGTGAAGCTCTACAAGATTCTAATTGGGTAAATTCCATGCAAGATGAGCTGAATCAGTTTGAAAGAAGTCAAGTATGGCACTTGGTACCCAGGCCACTAGACAGATCAGTGATTGGCACAAAGTGGGTCTTCAGGAACAAGCTCGATGAGGATGGAACTGTTACAAGAAACAAGGCCAGACTGGTTGTTCAAGGGTATAGTCAAGAAGAGGGAATTGACTATGATGAGACCTTTTCCCCTGTGGCAAGACTGGAGGCAATCAGACTTCTTATAGCATTTGCTGCACATATGGAATTCACTCTCCATCAGATGGATGTTAAGAGTGCCTTTCTCAATGGCTATTTGAAGGAATATGTATTTGTCAAACAACCTACAGGTTTTGAAAGCAAGGAGTCGCCAGACCACGTATACAAACTTGACAAGGCTCTCTATGTTCTCAAACAAGCACCTAGAGCATGGTATGAGCGGATATCAAAATTCCTGCTAGAACATGGGTACAAACGAGGCAAAATTGACAGCACCTTGTTCTTAAAAGAAAAGGGTAAAGAACTCCTGGTTGTGCAAATATATGTGGATGATATTATATTTGGGGAAACTACTGAAAAACTGAGTAAATAATTTGCTATACTTATGGGGAGCGAGTTTGAGATGAGCATGATGGGTGAGATTTACTTCTTCTTAGGCTTGAAAATCAAGCAAAACCCAAATGGAACAATGATCCATCAACAAAAGTATGTGAAAGAACTGTTGAAGAAGTTTAAAATGGAGGACTCAAAGGAAATAGACACCCCCATAGCCACAACTACAAATTGGATGTAGATGAACCCGGTTCATCTGTTGATCAGAAACTATATAGAGGGATGATTGGGTCTCTATTATATCTCACTGTCAGTAGACCTGATATTATGTTCAGTGTAGGACTGTGTGCTAGGTTTCAGGAAAATCCAAAGGAGTCCCACCTAACTGCAGTGAAGAGAATTTTGAGATATCTGAAAGTCACCATTGATTTGTGCCTTTGGTATCCTAAAGGTAGTAACTTCGACCTTATAGGATATGCTGATGCTGATTATGCAGGTTTCCTAATTGACAGGAAAAGTACCTCAGGCATGGATCACTTTTTGGGCTCCTGCCTTGTGTCTTGGGCCACCAAGAAACAAAATTCAGTAGCCCTGTCTACTGCTGAGGCTGAATATGTGGCTGCAGCCTCATGTTGTGCTCAGTTCCTGTGGATTAAGCAACAACTCATGGACTTTGGTATAGATGTGGGATGCATTCCTATTTTCAGTGATAACACTAGTGCAATTAGTATGACCAAGAACCCGGTTCATCATAAGAGAATTAAGCACATAAATGTTAGACACCACTTCCTTAGGGACAACTATGAAAAGGGAATGATCTCAATTGAATTTTGTATTACTGACAAGCAAATTGCAGATATCTTCACCAAAGCACTGAGTAGGGAGCATTTTGAGAGAAACAGGCTTGAATTAGGGATGATTAAGATCACCTAATTGGAAAAACAAAAATATTTGAAAAATGAAAAAAAAAATTGGCTAGAAAACTTAACTTAGGTACTTAACCAGACTAATCATTGCTCGGTATCATGTCTTTATTGCCATACTCTCTTGGCATGTATTAATATGATTCCCTTGGTGCTAACGATGTTTCTCTATCTTTGTAAATTGAGGCAAATTAAAGATTTTAACAAGATGAACCTGGTTCATCTGACTGACAAGGTACGTACTCATCTCCATACACATATTAAATTAATTGCATTCATACATGAGCAGGACTCTATCTACATTTGGTTCAATTCAAATTCCTAGTACTTATCCAAATTGAACCAGTTTCAAGAAGTCCCATCTCTACTTAATTAGCCTAGTTTTTAGGGCATTTGCAACTGTCTAATCAATGTTAGTCCTGCATCGATTAGACTTCCACTCAAGTAAATACTTTTCCCATTGTAAAATTCTCAGCCACATCTTATAAAAGGGTCATCATTACTCCCCTCTTCATAACTGAATCGTCAAACCAAGTTCATCTCACTTCTCTCAAACCAAAACTGGTCAACCTTTCGTCTTTGCTAAAACACTCATAACAGTGTCGTCACCACCTCATGCTTCTTCATCTTCTTCATCACAAAATCGTGATTACGATGGAGGACTTTAGGAGTCTGATTCTAATTCTCCATCCGTGTATAGCTCTCAATCTCCAGAGGTATCCTTAACCCCTGAAAATACCCCAGTTCTTGAACCCACACCTAACCCTAACCCAGCCCCCAGGGCTCGTCGTGTGAAAGTTCTTGCCAGAAAAACTGTTGCCTCTGGCTCTCGTGCAAGATTCGTGGAGGAAATTCTACGGGATGAACAGGAGAATGAGTCTGAATCATCAAGTGAGTCTTTCAAATCAGCCAATGAGGATGAAGCACCTAGTTCATCCAGTTCTGAGCAAGGAAATCTTGAGGTTAGTTCTGAACCTGCTACTACTATGAACAGGTTTGTGTTGGTTGGGTCCATTGTTGATGTTGAAGTGCCGGATAGGCGTAGAAAATTAGGAAGAGAAAAGATTCTTGAGAGTGAGGTAGACGGAGGTTTTGTAAGGGGATCTGGGGAGGACGGCACCCCCTTGGATATTTGTGGTCCCGTTCTTGAACATGTTGGAGAAAATGTCACAGATTTAGGGAGAAAAATTGATGAGGAAGCAGCAGCGGGGTTGGAGAGATTGAAACAGGGTATAGATGAACATGTTTCATCTATAGAGGAAACACTAGCTGAGATGCTGCATAGGTTGGGAGACTCATACAATCCCAAAAAGAGAAGGTCTCTCAAGTCCAGAAAAGCTAAATCACATGTTTCTTCCAAGAAATGAAAAGCTCAAGTGTCTGCTGATGCTCCTGCCCCAAAGGTGCGTGCTACCAAGAGTGTTGTACAACAACAACAAGAAGAATTAGAAAAGGCTCTAAGAGAGAAAGAAAAAGAAGGCTGCAAAGGGAAAATCCAAAGTAGGAGAGCCTGTTGAGGCTGTTGATGTGGATGATGAATCGTTGGACCTGGTCCAATATGAGGAGAAGCCTGCTCCTGTTGTGGTTAAGACACCCAAACCCAAAAAGGCTAAGGCTTCTTCAAAGAAGTCAGCTGTTGTGTTTGCCACACCCTCAAGTACTGCTAAAAGGTCCATGTCCAAGGCAAAGAAAGTGTCAGTTGTTGAAGAAGAAGATAGAGAGTGGAGTGGAGGAGATGAGAAGGATGTTGGTGAGGAGACTGATAGAGTCACAATGTTCAGCAAGAGGACAATTCTGAAGGGAAAGTTATTGAAAGATCTCGAGGAACCTGGGATGCGATACCTACTGGACACACTGGATGTGCAGGGGTGGAAGGACATGGTCCTTCGCATGGAAGGAAGGCTAGAAAGAAAAGAACTGGTGGAGTTCATGGGTAATGCAGTCGTGAAAGATGGAAGGGTTACTTCCACACTCAAGGGCATACAGATCACTTTTGATGCAAAGGAACTAGGTGAGATTCTGAACATACCTGCTGAAGGCTACGATGATTACACTAGGCAAAGATGGCCTAGTCTTGATGGAATGGCCTCAGCTCTCAACATCACCAGATTCTTTTGTGAGAATGAGGAGGAGGCTGAGCCCAAACCAGTGTTCAAGAGTGAAATGAGGCCCCAACATAAGCTATTCTTTGAATTTTTCATCAAGTTCCTGCTGCCCAGACAAGAAAGAAGGCACATCGCCAACTACATGGACCTCACCTTGATGGAGTGTTTGTATAGGGGAAAGCAGATCAATTGGCCATCTTTCATCATTCAACTCTTGGACAGAGTTGTGAATGGAACCAAAGTACATGATATTCCTTATGGCTTTATTCGGACCATTGTACTTTCTCACTTTGAGGTTCCTGTGAAGAAAGCTGAGATGGCTAATGCTAAGGATTATTTTGGGAAGAACACTTTGCTGACTTGTGATTATACTGTAAATGTTCCGGAAGATGAACCTGGTTCATCTAGGAAGTAGCCTGTCAATAGAAAAGTAAGGTCATTGGTGCAGGAAGGAACGATGAAGGATGTGGAGATCCTTAGATTGAAATCTCGCCTTCATGAGGTGGAAGCTGAGCGGGATGCTCTCAGAATTGAACTAGCAAAAGAGAAGGAGAAAAATAAAGGTGTTCTTCACCAAATGTTATCTCTCCTTCAAGCTAAGACCCCTACCTCATCTGCACCTACGCAACCTTAGGATGTTTAGAGCCACCAAAACCCCATGTTGACCCATGTCACTGCATAGTTTTGAAGATTGACAAAGGTTGACCAGTTGAACCAGGTCCATCAGAGCACAATCTTGGAACTGAATAGCTGGCACATGAACCGTATATGCATAGGAGATATTTGTGATTGTGAAGTATCAATGAACCAAGAGATTGTCTCCTAATGCGAAAAGGTTGCAAACTGATGAGAGAATAGAAGTTGAATTCAGCAAGGAAAGTAACAAAGGAAGGAAGTTGAGTTT